>ONZH01004382.1:0-118854 GCA_900303285.1 Rhinella marina
ACAAATATGTAGAAGAAAAGGTGGCCCAGTCCTTGAGCCTGTCGGTGTCTGCCAAAGTGCATGGCAGTGCCGATGTATGGAGTTGTAACTACGGTCAAGGCCAGTACATGTCCTTTATGGCCCACTGGGTCAATGTGCTTCCTGCCGAGCCACAAGAGCAACTTGAACAGTTGACGCCACTTTCTCCTCCTTGTTGGCAAACTGCTGATCCTGCGCTAATGTCCGGCTCCTTCTCCACCACCTCAGCCTCCACTGCAGGGCCAAGTCATAGTGCTCCTCCAGCGTACCACATGTACAGGGCACGGTGGTGTCACGCAGTTCCCACTACTGGTTTGCCTGGGCGAACAAAGTCACACAGGGGAGGAACTGCTCCGCATCATGAAAGAAGAAATCGATTGCTGGCTTTCTCCGCGACAACTAAAAATCGGAACCATGGTGACAGATAACGGAAAGAACATGGTGTCCACGCTGCGCCAAGGAGGGCTGAGTCATGCACCCTGCATGGCGAACTTATTTCATCTGGTTGTCAAACGGTTCCTCAAGTCTTATACCCAACTGCAAAACATTCTAAAAATGGCCAGGAAACTTTGCATGCACTTCAGCCATTCCTACACCGCCAAGCACACCCTCCTTAAGCTGCAGTGGCAGAATGGCGTCCCCCAACATAGGCTTATATGTGACGTTTCCACCCATTGGAATTCTACTCTCCATATGTTGGACCGACTGTACGAACAGAGAAAGGCCATAAACGATTTCTTAATGATCCAAGCGGACAGGAGTACTCCCCTGTGTAATTTTGATGTCAGCCAGTGGCAGCTCACGCGTGACACCTGCCGCTTGCTCAGGCCCTTTGAGGAGGCCACGTTATTTGTCAGTCGCCAGGACTACAGTATGAACAACATCATTCCACTGCTTCATGTCCTGGAACAGATGCTGCAAAATCTTTCTGGTCAGGGGACTGGAGATGTGGAGACTGCATCTCATGGCCACATGAGTCCGGTGGGGGCTGAACTGGAGGAGGAGGAGGACATTGGAGCACAAGCATTTAGTGGTTTTTCTACCCAGGTGACAGAAGAGGAGGAGCAGGAGCAGCCAGAGGAAGTAGAGTTAGATGAGGAAGATGAGGTAGATGACCCAGAGACACCATGGCAGTATACAGTGGAGTTGGAGGCAGGGAGTCCCTCCGAGTCACTTGCGCAAATGGCCCGATGCATGTTCACTTGCTTACGTAGTGACAGCCAAATAGTCACCATCCGGCAGAGGGATGACTTCTGGCTCTCCACCCTCTTGGACCCTCGCTACCGGTCTAAAATGGGGGCCTTTTTTTCACCTGCTGAGAGGGAGGACAAACTAAAGTACTATAGAGACATCCTATGTAGTCAGTTGGCTGTTGCCTATCTGCGTCATCGTCTATCCTCTCGCACGTCTGACCGGTGGGTCCCTCAGCGCTCACGTACCACTGCCACGGCTGCTGTGGGGGGGTAGGAGCAGTACCAGCTCCATCAGCAGCAACTTGAGTCTGGAGTCGCTGATGAGCAGCTTTCTTCACCCGCCAAGTGCGGAAAGTACTCACCAGCAGCAGCAGCAGCAGCAGGTAGACCAGGAGCAGACCCTGAACCAGCAGGTGGTGGCCTACTTGGACAGCACCCTGCCACCCCACATTGAAGATCCGCTGGACTACTGGGCAGCCAAACTGGATTTGTGGCTGCAACTGGCGGAGTTTGCACTGGAGAAGCTGTCCTGCCCTGCTAGTAGTGTGGCATCAGAGCGGGTGTTCAGTGCGGCGGGGGCCATAGTTACCCCAAGGAGAACTCGCCTGTCCTTCCAAAATGTAGAAAGACTCACCTTTGTCAAGATGAATCAGGCGTGGCTCAGCCAGGATTTCCACCCACCAACGCCTGATGCATCAGATTAGATCAGCCATGATGCGTCACACAAACCTTGACAAATGAGACTGTATTCTTCAGGCTACCTGCCTCAGCCACTCTTATGATGCTGCCACCCGCCTGATGCCACACGTCTACCAGCTGCTCCTTCTACCACCCAGCATCTTTACCAGTGACTGGTATTGCCACCCACTTCTCCACTCTGTCACTGACCCAATATTTAGCTTTCTGATGCTGCTGCCACCTCAACAATCAGGTCTCCTCATGCTGCTACTGCTGTCACCTCCAGGCTATGTCACCATGCCACTCTGTGGCCTCATGCTGCTGCTGCCACCTCCACACGCTTTGTCCTAGCTGCCTCTACCTCCCAAATTATGTAATTGTGCCACTCTGTGGCCTACTCATGCTGCTGCTGTCGCCTCCACACGCTGTGTCCTAGCTGCCGCTACCTCCAAATGATGTCATTGTGCCACTCTGTGGCCTATTCATGCTGCTGCCACCGCCTCCACACGCTGTGTCCTAGCTGCCGCTACCTCCAAATTATGTCATTGTGCCACTCTACGGTATGCTGCTGCCGCCTCCACACGCTGTGTCCTAGCTGCCGCTATCTCCAAATTAAGTCATTGTGCCACTCTGTGGCCTACTCATGCTGCTGCCGCCGCCTCCACAAGCTGTGTCCTAGCTGCCGCTACCTCCAAATTAAGTCATTGTACCACTCTGTGGCCTACTCATGTTGCTGCCGCCCCTCCACACGCTGTGTCCTATGTAATTGTGCCACTCTGTGGCCTACTCATGCTGCTTCCGCCGCCTCCACACGCTGTGTCCTAGGTGGCGCTACCTCCAAATTATGTCATTGTGCCACTCTACGGTATGTTGCATTTTAATTTTTATGACTGCTGCTGCCTCTCCCAGGGTATGTCACTGTGCCAGTCTGTCTCATTAAAATTAGTACGACTCCTGCTGCCTCTCCCACTCTGTGGCCTTGAAATGTATTCGACTGCTGCCTCTTGCAGATGATGTTACTGTGCCACTCGTTGGCCTAGTAAATGTATTTGACTGCTGCTGCCTCTTGCAGCTGCTGTTACGGTGTCACTCGTTGGCCTAGTAAATGTACTCGACTGCTGCTGCCTCTTGCAGCTTCTGTTACAATGCCACTCGTTGGCTTAGTAAATTTGTCTGACTGCTGCTGCCTCTTGCAGCTGCTGTTACGGTGCCACTCGTGGGCCTAGTAAATTTATCCGACTGCTGCTGCCTCTTGCAGCTGCTGTTAAGGTGCCACTCGTTGGCCTAGTAAATTTGTCCGACTGCTGCTGCCTATTGCAGCTTCTGTTACAATGCCACTCGTTGGCTTAGTAAATTTGTCTGACTGCTGCTGCCTCTTGCAGCTGCTGTTACGGTGCCACTCGTTGGCCTAGTAAATGTATTTGACTGCTGCTGCCTCTTGCAGCTGCTGTTACAGTGCCACTCGTTGGCCTAGTAAATGTATTCGACTGCTGCTGCCTCTTGCAGCTGCTGTTACGGTGGCACTCTGTGGCCTTGAAAAGTGCTCAACTGCTGCCTTTTGCAGCTGCTGTTATGGTGCCACTCGTTGGCCTAGTAAATTTGTCCGACTGCTGCTGCCTCTTGCAGCTGCTGTTAAGGTGCTACTCGAACCAGCCAAATCGAATTTTTGAAAAATTTGCTCATCTCTAATCATCACCAAACAACATTTATCACATAGTTATACATTCTTAACCCAAGATATTACATATGTGACTATGTAGCAACATTGGGTATATTAGATATGTCAAAGTAAATCACAGAAAAATAATATTATTAATGCACAAAAATAGATGCAAAGAATATATTCTGTATAAACTAAGACCTCATTCTGATATGATAAAATCTGAGACTCTTAGCCACTATATTTTGATCAAAACACATCTGTGCCCACCTACCCAGCGTCACGGTGGTCTCAGGTCAGGCAGGTCCTACGCTAAACCTAACTATGCCGTTGGGCATCTATATCTAGGAGCATGGACGCTGCACATATAGGTGTGTTGCTCCTAGTGACCTCTATGTGCATACAGCAACCGATGAGAGGAGGAGCAAACACACCTATATGTACCACGCAATCAAGGTGTTCAATTTGATAGGAAGAGCAAAAGTGCACAAGAATGCTACTCAAGATAAGCTAAGAGCGCATTCACACCTGAAGGTGCCACTCCCTCAGGTACATGTTATAAACTAAACAAAACTCCCAGAAACAAAGCATAAAAAAATGATAAAAAAACATCCTGCATGATGTGATAATGATTACGGATGTCAGTGGCTATATATATCAAAGTAAATCACAGAAAAATAATATTATTAGTGCACAAAAATAGATGCAAACAATATATACTGTATAAACTAAGACCTCATTCTGACTGACATCCGCAATCATTATCACATCATGCAGGATGTTTTTTATCATTTTTTTATGCTTTGTTTCTGGGAGTTTTGTTTAGTTTATAACATGTACCTGAGGGAGTGGCACCTTCAGGTGTGAATGCGCTCTTAGCTTATCTTGAGTAGCATTCTTGTGCACTTTTGCTCTTCCTATCAAATTGAGCACCTTGATTGCGTGGTACATATAGGTGTGTTTGCTCCTCCTCTCATTGGTTGCTGTATGCACATAGAGGTCACTAGGAGCAACACACCTATGTGCAGCGTCCACGCTCCTAGATATAGATGCCCAACGGCATAGTTAGGTTTAGCGTAGGACCTGCCTGACCTGAGACCACCGTGACGCTGGGTAGGTGGGCACAGATGTGTTTTGATCAAAATATATTGGCTAAGAGTCTCAGATTTTATCATATCAGAATGAGGTCTTAGTTTATACAGTATATATTGTTTGCATCTATTTTTGTGCACTAATAATATTATTTTTCTGTGATTTACTTTGATATATATAGCCACTGACATCTGCAATCATTATCACATCATGCAGGATGTTTTTTATCATTTTTTTATCCTTTGTTTCTGGGACTTTTGTTTAGTAAATTAGATATGTCATAGCTGGCCATAGCAAAGAATCATATTCCACTTGTAATGTTGGCCACCTACTTTTACAAATGTAATGAGGAATCGGCTTGGTTGCTATGGGAACTATGACATTTCTAAGTTACTAACTGATTATAAAATTAACAACATAGTCGACATACAGTGTATATTGATAAACATGTAGTGGGCATTGTTTACAATTAACTTATGGACGCATCTCCATGACATCATGCAAGAACATGAGTTGTTCCTGAAACATGTAGGGCTTTATCTTTGGTGGCCCTGACCCAAATGCGGCCTTGGTGGTGCATTTCCTTGCGAAGCTGAGGACAGCGTATGACATGTGCTATGCTAGTAAGGACAGCGTATGACATGTGCTATGCTAGTAAGGACAGTGCATGACATGTGCTATGTTAGGGAGCAAAGAGTATGATATGTGCTATGCTAGGGAGGACAGCGTATGACATGTATACAACCTCTTAATTGTATGTATACTAATACCAGAAGCCTGACTATAAAACTGTGAACTGGAAGTAGTGATGTGTGAGGAGGACTACGACATGGGAATAACTGGGAATGGGAATAACTGAGACATGGCTGGATGATAGCTATGACTGGGCGGTTAACGTACAGGGTTACAGTCTGCTTAGAAAAGATTGCCAAAACCGGAGAGGGGGAGGGGTCTGCCTTTATGTAAAGTCCTGTCTAAAGCCCACACTCAGGGAAGATATAAGTGAGGGACATGAACATGTGGAGTCACTGTGGGTAGAAATACACAGAAAATATACTTCTAAACTAAATAGATGAGGCGGCAAATCATAATAGGGTCGTTATTATGGGGGGCTTCAACTACCCAGATATAGACTGGGAAACTGAAACCTGTATATCTGATAAAGGAAACAGGTTCTTGGCAATAACCAAAGACAATTACCTTTCCCAACTGGTTCAGGACCCGACTAGAGAAAGGGACATACTAGACTTAGTATTAACCAATAGACCTGACAGAACAACAGATGTGCAGGTTGGGGGACACCTGGGAAATGGTGTCCATAAAGTAATAACCTTCTAAGTGTCATTCAAAAGAGTGTTTCTTCAGGGAGGAACAAAAATTCCAAACTTCAAAAAATCTAAATTTAGCCAACTAAGAGAGGCCATAGGCCTAACTAATTGGGACAAAGTCTTCAAAAATAAAAATACAGGCACAAAATGGGAGATTGTTAAAAGCATCCTAATATCTAATTGTGAGAGGTACATTCCTTATGGGAATAAAAGGTTAAGGAACAAGAAGAAATGTAGATAAATAGAACTGTGAAGAAAGCAATAAATGACAAAAAGAAAGCATTTAAATCACCAAAACAGGAGGGGAGCAAGGAAGCATTGAAAAACTATAAGGAAAAAAATAGAATATGTAAAAGACAAAAGCAGCCAAACTAGAGACCGAAAGATTAATTGCCAAAGAGAGTAAAACTAACCCTAAAATGTTCTTCAATTATATAAATAGTAAAAAGTATAAACCTGAAGGTGTTGGCCCCTTACAGAGTAATGATGGGGGAGTTGCCGAGAGTCATGAGGAGAAAGCGAAGCTATTAAATATTTTTTTCTTCACTGTATTCACTGAGGAAAATAAACTGTCAGATGCAGAATATAAAAGTAATTTCCCCATTAAAAGTGTCCTGTCTGTCCCAGGAAGAAGTACAGCGGTGTCTTAAAAAGATTAAAATAGACAAATCGCCAGGACCGAATGGCATGCACCCCGTATCCTAAGAGAATTAAGTAATGTCATAGCCAGACCCTTATTTCTAATAGTTAAGGACTCTATACTGACAGGAAGTGTTCCATAAAATTGGCTCATAGCAAATGTGGTGCCAATATTCAAAAAGGGTCCAAAAACAGAGCCCGGAAACTATTGGCCGGTAAGTTTAACATCTGTCGTGGGTAAACTGTTTGAAGGTTTTCTAAGAGATGCTATCTTGGAGCGCCTCAATGAAAATAAGCAAATAACTCCATATCAGCATGGCTTCATGAGGGATCAGTCATGTCAAACTAATTTATTCAGTTTCTATGAGGAGGTAAGTTCTAGACTTGACCGCGGCAAATCAATGGATCTCGTATATCTGGACTTCTCTGAAGCATTTGACACTGTACCACATAAAAGGATAGTATATAAAATGAGAATGCTTGGACTGGAAGAGAATGTCTGTATGTGGGTAAGGCCTCTTTCACACTAGTGGCAGTCCGGATCCGCAGGTGAAGGGTGCTGTCGGATCTGGACTGCCGCAGGGACATGTGTGGGGCCGGACTGCGTTCCGGCCCCCACACATGTCACAGTACCTCTGCTGGGCGCTGTAGGGAATTGTCATAGCGGCGCGCCTCCTGGGCATGAAGACGTGCGGCCTGCCTGCCTGGAGTATGTATGCATGTATGTGTTTGTGTGTATGTCTGTATGTATGTTTGTATGTATGTCTGTATGTGTAGGTGACAGATCCATCCTGAACTCCATTGAAAGTCAATGGAGGGCGGATCCGTTTACCATTGTGGTCACACCAGACGGATCCGTTCCCATTGACTTGCATTGGGGGTCATTCCGGATCCGTCTTGGTGCGGATGCCTGGACCAGAGAGAAAACCGCAGCATGCTGCGGTTTGTTCTCCGGTCTGAAGACGGAACGGAATGTTTTCTGGAGCATTCCGTTGTCTTCAGTTCAGTTTTGTCCCCATTGACAATGAATGGGGACAAAATGGAAGCGTTTTATTCCGGTATTGAGCCACTATGACGGAACTCAATACCGGAATTTAAAAACGCTAGTGTGAAAGTAGCCTAAGTAACTGGCTCAGTGATAGAAAACAGAGGGTGGTAATTAATGGTACACACTCAGATTGGGTCACTGTCACTAGTTGGGTACCACAGGGGTCAGTATTGGACCCTATTCTCTTAAATATATTTATTAATGATCTTGTAGAAGGCTTGCACAGTAAAATATCAATTTTTGCAGATGACACTAAACTGTGTAAAGTAATTAACACAGAAGAGAACAGTACACTGCTACAGATGGATCTGGATAGATTGGAGGCTTGGGCAGAGAAGTGGCAGATGAGGTTTAACACTGACAAATGTAAGGTTATGCACATAGGAAGGAATAATGCAAGTCACCAATACATACTAAATGGTAAAACACTGGGTAACACTGACATGGAAAAGAACCTAGGAATTTTAGTGAACAGCAAATTAAGCTGTAGAAACCAATGTCAGACAGCTGCTGCCAAGGCCAATGAGATAATGGGTTGCAACAAAAGAGGCACAGATTCCTGTGATGAGAACATAGTCCTGCCACTTTACAAATCACTAGTCAGAACACACATGGAGTACTTTGTACAGTTCTTGGCTCCTGTGAACAAGGCATACATAGCAGAGCTGGAGAAGGTTCAGAGGAGGGCAACTGGAATGGATGGACTACAGTACCCAGAAATATTATAAAAATTATTGTTATTCACTTTAAAAAAAAAGATGACTGAGAGTAGATCTAATAACTATGTGTAAATATATCAGGGGTCAGTACAGAGATCTCTCCCATGATCTATTTATCCCCAGGACTGTAACTTTGACGAGGGGACATCCTCTGCGTCTGGAGGAAAGAAGGTTTGTGCACAAACATAGAATAGGATTATTTACGGTAAGAGCAGTGAGACTATGGAACTTTCTTCCTGAGGAGGTGGTGATGGTAAGTTCGATAAAAGAGTTCAAGAGGGGCCTGGCAGTGGGGAAAAAAGTATTTAGTCAGCCACCAATTGTGCAAGTTCTCCCACTTAAAAAGATGAGAGAATCCTGTAATTGACATGATAGGTAGACCTCAACTATATGAGACAAAATGAGAAAGCAAATCCAGAAAATCACATTATCTGATTTTTAAATAATTTATTTGCAAATTATGGTGGAAAATAAGTTTTTGGTCAATAACAAAAGTTCATCTCAATACTTTGTTGTGTATACATTTTTTCTGTAAGTCTTCACAAGGTTGGCACACACTGTTGCTGGTATGTTGGCCCATTCCTCCATGCAGATCTCCTCTAGAGCAGTGATGTTTTGGGGCTGTCGCTGGGCAACACGGACTTTCAACTTCCTCCAAAGGTTTTCTATGGGGTTGAGATCTGGAGACTGGCTAGGCCACTCCAGGACCTTGAAATGCTTCTTACGAAGCCACTCCGTTGCCCTGGCGGTGTGCTTGGGATCATTGTCATGCTGAAAGACCCAGCCATGTTTCATCTTCAATGCCCTTGCTGATGGAAGGAGGTTTGCACTCAAAATCTCACGATACATGGCCCCATTCATTCTTTGATTTACACGGATCAGTCGTCCTGGTCCCTTTGCAGAGAAAAAGCCCCAAAGCATGATGTTGCCACCCCCATGCTTCACAGTATACCTACTGTGTTCTTTGGATGCAACTCAGCATTCACTCTCCTCCAAACATGACTAGTTGTGTTTCTACCAAACAGTTCTACTTTGGTTTCATCTTACCATATGACATTCTCCCAATACTCTTCTGGAACATTCAAATGCTCTCTAGCAAACTTCAGACGGGCCCGGATATGTACTGGCTTAAACAGGGGGACACGTCTGGCACTGCAGGATCTGAGTCCCTGGCGGCGTAGTGTTACTGAGGGTAGCCTTTGTTACGTTGGTCCCAGCTTTCTGCAGGTCATTCACTAGGGCCTCCCGTGTGGTTCTGGGATTTTTGCTCACAGTTCTTGTAATCATTTTGACCCCACGGGGTGAGATCTTGCCTCTGATCGATAGAGATTATCAGTGGTCTTGTATGTCTTCCATTTTCTAAATATTGCTCCCACAGTTAATTTCTTCACACCAAGCTGCTTGCCTATTGCAGATTCAGTCTTCCTAGCCTGGTGCAGGTCTACAATTTTGTTTCTGGTGTCCTTCAACAGCTCTTTGGTCTTCACCATAGTGGAGTTTGGAGTGTGACTGTTTGAGGTTGTGGACAGGTGTCTTTTATACTGATAACAAGTTCAAACCGGTGCCATTACTACAGGTAATGAGTGGAAGACAAAGGAGCCTCTTAAAAAGAAGTTACAGGTCTGTGAGAGCTAGAAATCCTGCTTGTTTGTAGGTGACCAAATACTTATTTTCCACCATAATTTGCAAATAAATTCTTTAAAAATCAGACAATGTGATTTTCTGGATTTGTTTTCTGATTTTGTCTCTCATAGTTGAGGTCTACCTATGATTACAGGCCTCTCTCATCTTTCTAAGTGGGAGAACTTGCACAATTGGTGGCTGACTAAATACTTTTTTTCCCCACTGTAGGTGCGGGTCCCAGCAGTGGTCCTTAGCAATATTCCCCCATTGTCCAGCATGAGACAACCCCTTTAAACAAAGCCACACTAAGGCAGCCATCATTTAAAGGATGAGGCAGGGTGTGTGTGTATCTCTAGAAAGTAACGTATCTCTATAAGCAAACATTATCTGGGAATACTTAGCCTCCTGAGGTCGGAGCAGCAGAATTTCATGGTGAACCCATCCCTTCACATTTAAGAATCAAAAGAGTATAGCAGTACCTGTCAAATTGAGAAAAAAGGTAAACATAAAAAATAAACCAAACAGAATAAGGGCTTGTTCACATCACCGTCTGGATTCCGTTCTGGCTTTCCGTTATAACATTGTTATAACGGAAAATAACGAAATCCATAAGACGGAAATCAAAACGGAAGCCTTTAGAGGCATTACGTTTTGATCCGTCATAATAGAAGTATATAGGGAAGCATAACGGATCCGTCTGGTTTCCGTCCAGCATAACGGAAACCATACGAATCCGTTATGCTTGCCTATATACCTTAAGGTAGAGTGGCCTGGGTATACCTGATTTATGGCGATTTGTGATTAATTTCTTGGCGAAGTCATAATATCAAGTGATCAAAATGTTGTATATAACCTAAAATGGTACCAATGAAAACTTAACCTCATCCAACAAAAAAAGACTCCTCACAGAAAATTCCCAGAAAATTTGAAAAAAATGAAATGACAACCCAAAAATATGATTTTTTTCAAAAACACTTTTATTATGTAAAACTGAAAAAAATAAACATATTTGGTATTGCCATAATTACCTTCTGTAAAAAAAAAAAAAAAAAAAAAAGTTCACATGATCTTTCCATCAGTTGAACGCTGTAAAAATAAATAAAAAAACAATGCCAGAACAGCCATTTTTTGTTTATCTCGCCTCCCAAAAATCATAATATCAAGCAATCAAAAACCTTGTGTACTCCAAAATTGTAATAATGAAAGCGTCAACTCATTCTGCAAAAAACAAGCCTCACACAAGACCATTGCTGTGATAATTTTTAAAAATATGGCTACGAGATTTTTTCCAAAAAGGCTTTAATTTTTTGTAGCAAGACAAAAAAACTAAATGAGGTTGCTATCCCTGTAATCATACTGGCCAGAAGAATAAAGTTAAAGGAGTTGTCCGGGTTTAGAACATAACCCGGGCATATCCCATCTTCACCCTTCCGGCCCCCTAATATGAGCTTAATCGTACAGGACAAACACATTTTTTTGGGATCCGGTGATATACCGGGCTTTCCATGGGGATTGCTAAGCTGAGGTTTTTGCCTAGCAGTGAGCCTGATGACGTCAAACGCACTAATGGACGGGTTTTAACGCTGCCCTAGCCCGTAAAACGGGGATTGGGTTGGAGGGTTGACGATGGGGATATGTCCAGGGCTGTGGAGTCGGAGTCGGTCACCATTTTGGTGGAGTCGGAGTCGGTATAAAATGGACCGACTCCGACTCCTAAAATATATAATGAATTAGTACATTTAGTTCAGTGCTGAATATATTTTTATAGGAATTTGTGAAATGATGAAATGTCCTATAAATGTCTGTTCTATTCCTGATCTAAGGATTTAGGCTTTTAGTTGAGGTGACTGTGTACTGCCCTATATGTCCAGTGCATGTTCTCTCTGTATGCTTTATGTTTCCTCTGAGCTCATGTTTGGAGAGGTTAGCTGCTCTCATGGCTTCTATCTGCTGATGTAAAACACCTAGAGCCTTATGTATGAAAACTGTCTAGGTGTAGAAGTTTCTTTGTTGCCCATAGCAACCAATCAGAGCTCCCCTTTCATTTCATATAGTGCTCTGGAGAAATGAAAGGGGAGCTCTGATAGGTTGCTATGGGCAACAAAAAAAGTCTTAGACCTAGACAGTTTTCATACATCAGGCCCAGAGGCGTAGCTACTGGGGGGGAGGGGGGGCAGGGGAGGCGATGCTCCGGGCCCAATACCTCTGGGGGGGCCCATCAGGGATGGCCTTAGTACAATCAGGCGAATACAAGTGAGCGCTTCAATTATGGAGTCTGATGGGGGCACATTAAGCCGATCTGAGGTCTGATGGGGGCACATTCTGATGATCTGAGGTCTGATGGGGGCACATTCTGCTGATCTGAGGTCTGATGGGGGTACATTCTGCTGATCTGAGGTCTGATGGGGGCACATTAACATTCTGATGATCTGAGGTCTGATGGGGGCACATTCTGATGATCTGAGGTCTGATGGGGGCACATTAAGCCGGTCTGAGGTCTGATGGGGGCACAATACGCTGATCTGAGGTCTGATGCGGGCACATTAAGCCTATCTAAGGTCTGATGGGGGCAGATTAAGCCGATCTGAGGTCTGATGGGGGAACATTCTGCTGATCTGAGGTCTGATGGGGGCACATTCTATTGATCTGAGGTCTGATGGGGGCTCTTTCTGCTGATCTGAGGTCTGATGGGGGCTCTTTCTGCTGATCTGAGGTCTGATGGGGGCACAATACGCTGATCTGAGGTCTGATGGTGGCAAGGGACTGTTAGTTTAGTGATGTAAAAGCTGGAGACAGGTTTCCTTTAATATAGGAGTCCCCTTTTTTACTCCTATTAATCCTATATTTTACTGCATTATGTGGTAGAGTATTTAGAGTAGGGTATGTAGAAAGTCTATTGTACTGTACTTAACAGCATAGATGATCTAGCAGTTTATACAGTCATCTTGCTAATACAGTATTATAACCACAACTAGTAGTATGTGCCTGTGAAGTTGGAAACGTGCGTTTGGGAAGCCAATAAGTGGGGGGCCCACTCAAGTATGTTTTGCCCCCTCCATGTGCTGAACCTCTAGCTACGCCACTGATTAGGCCCTAAGTGAGCTGTACCCAGAGAAGCCTGATAGATTACAGACAAATTTGTTTAAAGTTATCACTTAAACATGCTCCATGTATGAGGGAGTAGGAGTCGGAGTCGGGAGTCGGAGTGAGGGGAAATTGAGGAGTCAGAGTTGGAGTCGGGGCTTTGGCTTACCGACTCCACAGCCCTGGATATGTCCGAATTCAGCTCTGAACCCAAACAACCCCTTTAATATGTCATTACAATATATCATAACAACAAACAAAAAGCAATGACAGAGTTGTCTTTTATTTATACTGCTTCCCAAAAAGAGACATAAAAGGTGATCAAAAAGTTGTATGAACCCCAAAATACAGTGGCTGCTAGTGATGAGCGAGCATGCTCGGCTGAACACCGAGTGTTCTCAAGCGCAAAGCTCAAGTCCCCTCCCCGCACCAAGACGGATCCGTCATGACCCCAATGCAAGTCAATGGGGACGGATCCATTTGGTGTGACACACTAGTAAACGGATCCGTCCTCCATTGACTTTCAATGGAGTTCATGACGGATCCGTCCTTACCTTTCCCAGCAGCTCCCTCCTCCCTCCAGCAGGTGGCGCTGTGGTAAAATTTACCACTCTGTGTGCCGTCTTTCCTGCTGGAACAGGTCGGGAGCTACAGGGAAAGGTAAGTAGTATCTATGTCTATCTACTATCTATGTGCTTTTTTATTTTATTTTGGGGACTTGTGTAAACCAGGCACCTGGTTTAGGCCCATAGACTTCAATTATGCTCGGGTGCTCAGCCTGGGTGCTCGATCAATACTAGTGGCTGCTCATCATGCAAAAAAAAAAGTCCCCACACAGCTCAATCAACAGAAAAATAAAGAACGTACAGTTGTCAGAATATACTTGTACTGGTACTTCAGAGGCTTTTTCGTTAACTGGCGCCATGTTGCTTTCAATCTATAAAAATCTGCTGTACAAAAGCCAAAAGGTGGTCTTTTCATTCTGAACCCTTCAAAGTACTCAAACCACGCAGTTTGTGTCCACCTCAGGGTACATGCACCCAAAAACCATTCTAGCAAAATCCTCTTTCCAAAAGCCAAATGGCGCTCCTTTCCTTCTGAGGCATACCATGTGCCCATGCAGCAGTTTATGTCCACATTTATGGCATTTCCATACCCAATAGAATTAATTGGTGTTGTTTAAGTCTTAGCATGAGTTGGGAACAACCTATTGCACACTTAAATATCATATTTGTGGAAAAATCACAATTTTCATCTTGCACGGTCTGTTGCACATTAATTTCTGCAAATACCTGTGGCATCAAAATGCTCATTCCACCAGATAATATTTTGAGTGGCGTAGTTTCCAAAATGGGGTCACTTCTCATCGATTCCATTTTCAGCCACTGCTGCATAAATCACCAAACTACAGTATTTTTCGCCCTATAAGACGCATTTTTCCCCCCAAAAGTGGGGGGAAAGTGTCTTTGCATCTTATGGGGTGAATGCTAATGAGAGCTTCCATTATGGAAGCGCTCATTAGCACCGGAGGACAAGGAAGCGGTAAAGACTCTGTACTCACCGCTTCCTGGTCCTCCGTTCGGCTGTCGGCCGTGCTGTGCAGGGCTGCACACAGGGTGAGGGCGCTCTGTGACCTAACACTGTGCGCGCCAGTTCACAGCACAGCCGACAGCAGGAGGAAGCAGAGCGCGGGCAGTGAGGAGCGGCGGCATCCAGGAGCAGGGGAGGTAAGGTGGCTTTTTTATTTTTTGTGTTCTGCGGCTGCTGGCTGACAAGGAAGGCATAGGGGCTGACAAAGGAGGCATGGGGACTAAACATGGGGCATGATAGAAAACAGGCATGGGGGCTGAGGCTGAGGCTAAGGCATGGGGGCTGAAAGAAAACAGAGGGTGGTTATTAACGGTACACACAGTACACACTGGGTCACTGTCACTAGTGGGGTACCACAGGGGTCAGTATTAGGCCCTATTCTCCTCAATATATTTATTAATGATCTTGTAGAAGGCTTGCACAGTAAAATATTAATTTTTGCAGATGACACTAAACTGTGTAAAGTAATTAACACAGACGAGGACCGTATACTGCTACAGATGGATCTGGATAGAATGGAGGCTTAGGCAGAGAAGTGGTAGATGAGGCTTAACACTAACAAATGTGAGGTTATGCACACAGGAAGGAATAATGCAAGTCACCAGTACATACTAAATGGTAAAACACTGATTAAAGCCTCATTCACACGTCAGTGTTTCACGGACGTGTGCTGTACGTGTTCCCCACGGAAAGCACACATCCCCATTCATTTTAATGTGAGTATTCAGACATCAGTGTTTCATCACGGTCCGTGGGTCAGTGTTTTTAGCACGGATGCATGTCCTATCTTGATCCGTGTTCCTGGATCCCTCACGCCCATTATAGTCGATGAGTCCGTGAAAACCACGGATCCCTCACGGATGCCATCCGTGTTGCATCCGTGTTTCACGGATCATTAAGAAGAGATGCTTTGAAAATTATTTTTCAGCTGTTCAGTGTCAGTGAAACACTGATGCAACACAGACGGCAAAACACGGACCCAACACAGATCCTTCACGGACAGCTTCATGGATGCCTCACTGACCACCTGCTCATGGATTTGAGCACGGACACGGACGTGTGAATGAGACTTAACACTGACATGGAAAAGGACCTAGTAATTTCAGTAAACAGTAAACTAAGCTGTAGAAACCATTGTCAGACAGCTGCTGCATAGATGCCCGTGATGAGAACATAGTCCCGCCACTTTACAAATCACTAGTCAGACCACACATGGAGTACTGTGCACAGTTCTGGGCTCCTGTGAACAAGGCAGACATAGCAGAGCTGGAGAAGGTTCAGGGGAGGGCAACTGAAATGGGTGGTACATAGCAGAGCTGGAGAGGGTTCAGAGGAGGGTAACTAAAGTAATAACTGGAATGGGTGGACTACAGTCCCCAGAAAGATTATCAAAATTAGGGTTATTTACTTTAGAAAAAAGACGACTGAGAGGAGATCTAATAACTATGTATAAATATATCATGATCATGATATATCATGATCTATTTATCCCCAGGACTGTGACGAGGGGACATCCTCCGCGTTCGGAGGAAAGAAGGTTTGTACACAAATATAGAAGAGGATTCTTTACGGTAAGAGCAGTGAGACTATGGAACTCTCTGCCTGAGGAAGTCGTGATGGTGAGTTCACTAAAAGAGTTCAAGAGGGGTCTGGATGTATTTCTGGAGGGTAACAATATTACAGGCTATAGTTACTAGAGATGGGTCATCCAGGGAGTGCCTAGTTGAGGTATGTTCATATTAAGTATATTAAGTATAGTGAGATCCCAGTTGCCCCCCCCCCCCGCTTTATCCCAATAAAACGGATCAGGTTTAGATTCCCTTGATGTGTATGCCACATATGCTTAGCAATCCGAGTAGCTCTCCTATTGACAATGTCATTATGATGTCCTCTCATGCGACAACGAAGAGCAAGTACATTGTGCCAGATACACTACACCAGTAAAGCTACAGTTAATAAATCTGTAGCTTCCTGTGGGTTTTCTATTCAGCCATGTGCCCATTTAAAATCCATGATTTTATTAATTGTAGCTCTACTGGTGTAGTTTATCTGGTTCAATGCACCTGCCCATTAGATTATGTGGGTAAGACCACATGTGAGCTTCCCAGTTTCATCATAATGCCATTGTCAATAAGAGAGCTACTCAGATTGCTAAGCATATATGGCATACACATCAAGAGAATCTGAACCTGATCTGTTTTATTGGGATCAAATTGGTCCCTAAAAATAGCATAGGGGGAGGGGCGACTGGGATCGCACTTCGGAAGGAGTGTTATTGGATACACAGACTGCAATCAGTTGCTCCTAAAGGATTCAATGTGATTTTGATCTTTCAATGCTTTATTTGAACTCTTCAAGTATGGCTATTTAGTTTGTTTCTTATGTTTTTTATGATCTGTCTTTAGAGTGAGTAATATGCAGTGGCACTTTGATAAATGATCTTGTAAGACCCTGCTACTGCTCCTTGTACATCAGTAATAGTATCCATCTTTTCCTCCCTCATTCAGTTTATAACACTTTACGCCTTTGAAAGGGAAACATTATGTAATTTCACAGTCTATGGAGATCCATGTGTCCCTAATGTATGTCTGACTTTATTTATCCTGGCATGGAGACACAATGACAGGTCTCCTTTACTCATCTTACACACCCACTGAAAGCTCGCCTGAATCTGTCCATTCAGGTGCAGGCATCACTGGGAGGACAGAACTTTAGCACTGATCTGTAGTGATTGGCAAGGGGGCGTTTGAGCACCTCCCATATAGGTAGGTGTGGCCTCTCATAAATAGCTTGCTCCATGGATGATCTGAGCCATTGCCTCATTCTCTGCCCAGGGCAAGCAAGTTCAAGTCCAGGGATTAGGTTCCAGCACCAGTTCAGCTAGTTCAGGTGTTACACTACTCGGGCTGGGTGCTTTGCTTATTTCTGGCTGTAGGGCTTAGAAAATCCCTTGCAACAGACAGCTAGGGATGTTGTAGCGACCCCACTCTGGTGCTATTTAAGAAACAATATTTGAACCCCTGTTCATTAATCCACTTTGAAACCATGCATGCTTATGACTTTGGTTTTATCACAAAATTCAGTTTTTATAAAAATAAATGTTTTTTTTGCTGTAAACCCTTGCTGTGTTACAGTCAAAAATGGATGACAGTGGAATATCTGCACAAAAAAAATGACATTTTTAAATTTTACCTCTATTTTGCTTTAATTTCTATGGAATACCTAAAGTGTTAACAAAGTTTCTAAAATCAGTTTTGAATAATTTGAGAAGTGTAGGTAATTTATGAATGGTTTATATTATAATAGCCCCTCACAGTCACTTCAGAACTGAATTGTTCCTTCAAAGAGTCAGTTTTAGGAATTTTCTTGAAACTCTGAAAAAGTGCTTCAAAAATTCTAAGCCTTCTAACATCCTTAACCACTTAACACATAATGCCGTACACGTATATCATTATGCTCAGGGAATTGTATGGAGCAGGCTGCTGTGCAGAGCCTGCTCTATACGCAGCAGGTGCTTGCTGTATAATACAGCAGACACTCAGCTGCAATGTCTGGGATTGGTGATGACATGGCATCAAGGCATTTGTGAAGTTAGGCAGAGAGATGCGTCTCCAGACTGCTGGACGTTCCCAGGTCTGCCATGATAAGCAGCCTGCTAAGCTGTGCACAAGGCATAGCACAGCACGCAGTGTATCACAATTCTATTCACCATAATAGATCTCTACTATGGAGAAAAGGACAAGGAATCAAAAGATAACATATACTAGCCCCCTAAGGGGCTACAATTTAAGTAAAATTTTTTAAACATTTTAAAAAAATATTCAAAGTTTAAATCACACCTTTCCCAATTTTTCATATAAAATAGTAAAAAAAAAAATCCAAAAATGGCTGAAGTATTAAAATATTCTAAAACTTTTCACATGCTGTGAATGCTGTAACATAAAAAAACAATAAACACACACAATTCACCATTTTATAGTCACCATGATCCCCTAACAAAGGTTGATTAACAGTGAGCAGAAAATTGTATGTAGCCCCAAAATGGTACCAGTAAAAACAAAAGTTCATCGTACAAAAAACAAGCTTCATACAGCTCTGTAGACCGAGATATATATATATATATATATATATATAAAAGTTATGGCTGTTAGAAAATGGCGATGCAAAGAAAATTTTGATTTTTTTAAAAAGCAAAATAAAAACTATACAAATTTGGTATCACCGTGATCGCATTGAGCCACAGAATATGGATGTTAATTTTTTAGTATGATGGAACAACATAATGTCAAAATTCAAACATTTTTTACCCCGCATTACATTTTTTCCCCCATTTTTCCAATACAACACATCATAAATTAAATGATGCCATTAAAATGCATTTTGTCCCACAAAAAACAAGCCCTTATATGGCTATGTGAATGAAAAAATAAAAAAAGTTATAGCTATTGGAATGTGTGGACGAAAACTCGAAAATTGAAAATAAGCTCATTCCATAAGCGGTTATATATAATATATAATAAAATGACATTTAAAAAATGATGCCAACATAAATTAGTAGTATGGTGAATGTTAATAACTACCTGTATTTTGTGAGATATCACTCTCTGTCTTAAAAGCTAAGAAATTAAAATTTAGAAAATTTCACTTTTTTTCAAAATTTTCCATAAATTTGTGATTTTTTTAAAATAAAGGTAGAACATATAAATTTATCACTGACATGAAGTTCAATGTGTTACATAGTTACATACATGTGTAAAAGCATTCCAAAATTATTACCACATAAAATGACCAGTCTTAAAAATCTCTTCTTGTGTGTGTGTACTCAGACTTTATGTGCTTGTGTTATTTCTTAGTGCACTCCTTGTCATAATCAGTGCTCTACAATGCCTTGCAAAAGAGATATCAACTGACATGCCATAAAAACTTCTATTTAGTTAAATGAGGGGTGACAAAAGAGGTTAAAACATCAACATCCTTCTTGAGTGCTCTACCATTTTTTACAGAAAATGAGGAAGTGTACATAAGGCCCATATGAAAAAGGAGGCATGTGGAGGTACACTATGACTCGATACACCTCTATTACGCATTTACTAAGAAGTGGGGAATTTAGAGACTAATTCTAAAATGTTAAATGACGAGAAAGGTGTTTAAGTATCAATAGTATTCAATTTGTTAAAAAAATGCAGCAGGTGGTGTCCTTTTTCTTTTTTCATTAAAACATTGCCATGTACGAAGAGTGGAGCTGCTAGCTGTAGAGAAATGCAGCACAACATTTTTAATGGATTAATAAAGGGATATTAGTAAATTTAGTAACTGCAAGAATAAATTATCCACACACATTTTAAATACAGTTGTTTCATATGATTATCATTCATCACATTTTGATAATATTAAATGAATAGAAATATTTTTTTTCCATTTACACTAAGAGAGCCAAAGAGAGAAAATATACGTTTATTTCTTAAATTCTTTTTTTATTTTAATGTTTAGGGAAAATAACACAAATCACCCCCAAACCCCCACCCCCCAAAAAATAAGTAAATAAAAACATTGAGAAACAATTTACAATTTGCAAATACATTAATATCTAACATACAGCAGAAAAATAATATGAAAAATAAAAATAATGAAAACAGACACCAGCTTTCCCCCCACCCCTTACCCATGCCTTAAATACAAATCCCAGCCTTTCATCTTCAAATGAACATGACATTTAAGAATCAAAACTGAAAAACACAGTGAGAAATAAAATGTGTCCCCAATAACTACAAGTTGTCATTGGCATGAAAAATTTTTTGTTAGTTTTCTTTTAAAAATTTTTTTATAGTTTTTTTTTAAATATTTAAGACATTTTGTACAAAACTGTAGACTATTTTAAAGTTTTTTTCGGCTTTTCTCCAGTGTGATTTTTAAAGTTCATTTTATGTTAAAACAGTGTTTGTAGCTTTTTTTGTATTTTTTTATTATGGGGAGTAACTGCTGGATGCTTGTTCAAAAGGCAGTCGATGGAAATTATTGCAGTGTAGTATATGGGATGGCTCTTCAAAAGTAAGAAATTTGAGTTAGAGGAAATAAAATAGTGGCTTGCTTGCATTTAACATGCATATTTTCCTTGCAAGTTGCAACCATGATATCTTCTGACATATTAAAGTGGGATTTAAAGGATACAATACTAGGAAGTAATATGTCAAATTTCTGTCAGTAAATTAATTAATCAATAGGCCCTTTGTTAAAATAGAAATGCATTTGGTTTCATGGGTTTTTCAAAATAGGATTTAGTAGGCTTGGCATTATTCATATTTCATAATAGCAAGTTGATTACATTTACCAGCATAGTTACGCACAGTTCTACAGTTCCAACATAGACAATGTGAGGCTGGAAATGTATATTTTTCACTCCCAGATTGCATTTTGCTTAATACCACTGACCACCATAGACCACCATACCCCTAAATACCATAGGGGCAGACAATGCAACTGCTATGGGACTTCAGGAGGTGAAGGGCCCATTCTTGGTTTTTCTTGTCCCCAATTTAATAGCTAGTGAAAACCTGTGCAGGTACTGTATGTGTTCACTAAAGATGCTGCAATGTTAGCAAACAAGGATGCGGAAACAGACCTCTGATTGCAGATGTTTAGGTGTGTGGTAATGCCAAGCAGCAGCTATTTTTCATTTTTCTATGGGCCCATAGCAATCTATCTCTCAACATGGTGTACTTCTATTTCTGCAGTCTTATCTTCAGTTGTTAGAAATATTATTTAATTACAATATCTGTTACATCCATTAAAAAGAGCGAGGGACAATACTGTCCTTATTAAACATATGCCACCAAATTAATGATAGATATATTCTATATTTACTTGTGTAAAGTATGGCCACATTAGCAAAAAGAAGACTGTGGGGAAACTTCAAAGTTTGTTACAGAAATTATATAGAGACATCTTAGTACTAATTTGTGAGTTTAGGGAAAGACAGAAGAATTCTGGCAGGCTATGAAGACACAGTGTGATTAAGTGTTCTTATTTTTTTTTATATTATTATTCCAACGCACATGCAGTGAGCCATGATAAATCTAAAGATTATTATTATTGACAAAGGTGTCTGATGGTGTATGCTCACAAAGGTTGCTAACTAGGAAGTTGTACCATGAACAACTTTGCGGTTTGTATATCAACATTCAACGTTTGGATAGCCATTGAGACCAAAAGAGGAACACATTTTTATGAACCCTTTATCAGCTAGTAACTATTAAGATTAGAAAACAGCCAGATCATATTTTTTCAGTGGGAACCTGAATCTAAAGGGGTTATCCAGAATAGGTAATCAATATCAGATCAGCAGGAGTTTGACTCCTGGCACCAGAGGTGGACTGGGAACTTAAAGTGGCCCTGGAAAAAAGAAAAGTGGCCCCATATTGTGGGCAAGACCAAATTGATAGGTGGCAAGGTCAACATCAGTAAGCAGGGACAACTCATATAGGTGGGGTCAATAATACCACAGTGCAGCACACAATAGTACCCCCGCAGAACCAAATAACATAGTGCAGCACAAAATACCCCCCCAAAAGCTGCTTTGTGTTGGGTCAGGAAGCTATAAGAGGACACCTGCGACTGCCGACCGGATACATAAGTACTGGACTTTCCCAGCGGTAATTAGCGCTAGGAGTGGGAAGTTGTTATGTACCCAGCTGGCAGCTTTGAGGAGGGCTCAGACAGCCCTCTGGACATCGGCCCACTGGGAAGTTTCCCTCTAGGGTCTATAGCCAGTTCACCCCTGGCACCCCAGCTAATCACCTGTTTGAAGGTTTGATACGAGCACTGCATTTTCTTCACTGTTTACCTACTCAATGTTGACATTAGCAGTGGCAGAGCAGTTTAAGTACAGTTCCTCTGTCCCACTCATTTATGTTTTTTTTAATTCTGGACAACTTATTTAATGGGGTTTTCCAACTATAAGAAATAAAGTATGACATATTTTCAATGTGGTGGTCTAGTTGCAAGGACTCGCGCAATCTTTAGAATGATTTTGAACTGCAAAGCAACGCTCCTGGTCAGACATGGTGTGAGAACTACAACTCTGCTAAGTTCAGTGAATATTATACCATTTTAACCATTGAAATACCATTTTAAAATTTCACAATAATAGTACTGTTCAATCAATCTATAATGGGGAAAATTGTAATTACTACTTTCAATTACTGTTTCATGTTTGTGTATTTTAGGTTTTATACCTGGTTACTAAGGTTGTATTGTAGTAAAAGCTTTATTTCTTTATTGATATTTGCTGTAGATTTAGCCTAATAGTTAAAACTTTAAAAAGAGCATGTTAATAATTTCTAAAATATGTAAAATTTGTTGTAAATAAAAATAATTATTGAAACATATAAACAATGTTATAGGCTATGGGTAGTGATGAGCGAAGTTTTCAAAAATTCAATTTGGCTGGCTTGCTGAACCTCGACAAGAAATTTGATTAGTTACAAATGATTTCTTCACAAATTGTATTTGAAAACACGCAATTCTCGTGTCCGCCCAGAATTTGTACATTTTGTTGAATGAAGATTGCCGCGAAGGCCTCTCAGCGATCAAACGGATGAAGCGAGTATGTTTTATTATCTTATTTTTACCCCCATTTCTGGAAAAATTGATTTGTTACCACAAAGCGCCAAGAAATTTAGATTTTTCCTTAAATTTGGATCGAATTCCAGGTTGTTAACTTTGATTCACTCAATGCTAGTCAAGGGCTTTAAAAATGACTGAGAAGTCAGACAGCACAGCCATCATGATTCGCTCACTATTAAATTGTTCTTGTACTAGCTTACCTGATCCTTTATGTTACATTGGTATATTATGCTTTATTAAAACTTTCTCTTCTCATTTAGGAGGAAAATTGTGACATGTAAATGTGAAAACACTTTCCTATTTATTCTAAATGGGGTTTATAGAAAAATATATTAATGCTTTCAATGGACCATCAAAGTATGATCTGTGTGGTGGTCTAACAGCAGCAGAACAAATTGCACAACGGCTCATCCCCACAGATAGAACTGCCTAGTACTGCAGCTTAGCCATAGTTACTTTAATGGGGCTGATCTGCAGCACCAGACACAGTAACATATATAAAGATGTAGCCAGCATTAAAGTCATACTTGGTGCGTTATCACACTAGCTTAACGTACTGGCTTATTTTAACTATATGCAAAGCTTCTAAAGATTAAAATTGGTATCAAGTATCAGAATGGCGTGCCAACCCACTGATTTTCATGCTTACTAATTTCCCAGTGTGCACAGATAAACATTAACGGATCTGTAGTGCTACCTGAAGTACCACAGCTCTGCTGTGGAAATGAACATTTCAGGTAGGGACAGTTATACAACTCATACCACAAAGTAAAAACAAGTATTTTACTTTATTTACATTAATTTCTAAACCCAACTGCTTTAACATCTCCCTTAGCACATGTTCATACGACAGATTTTCCACACAGATTTTGGCACATATTCTGCAACAAAATCTGCAGAAAACCACATCTGCTTCTTCAATGGAAATTTACTCTGACGTTCATATGGCCATGGATTTTTTAATTGATTTCAAAAGCACATTAAAAATGGACATGTATCTTCTTGCATGGTTCTCTGCATGAAAACCGTGACAGGTATCTGTATTTGGATTAGCCCAATTGAATTGGGCGAATCCACATTTGGATCCATGACAAATAACAAATTCAAGGCAGAAATCCGAGGCTGTGGATAATGCCGCAAGTACATGTACATGATTTTCCCAAGGTGTATTTTCCATGTGAATATATTCTTACAGTGCTGTACAACAGAAATGCAATTCTAAATTGAACACAACACAAATGTATAATGTGTCATTTTGGCAACTATTAAACTCTGCAAATTTTGAGTTTAATACTGCTTTAATGTAAAATTCCAATTTGTTAAATTTATTCAATTACATGTATCACTTTAATCTACTCAATACTGGACCCTAAGGCTTATTGTAGTGAAAGTGAAGAGTACATACAGTTCTCCTATTAAAGGGTTTCTGTCACCAGTTTTTTCGGTATGAATCAGGCTGACATTAGAGATCTGCTAATGTCACCTGATTCCAAATATATCTCTGTTTTATTTACTGGTGCCCCCATTTTTATATAAAATGAACTTTTATTTTATGCTAATAAGGCTCCTAGGTGCAAGGGGCGTTACCTCTGCTCCTAGAGGTTCTGTTGATTGACAGGCCCAGGCAGAGAAGAAACACTCCATTCACCATAGCTTGCAAGGACCTTCAATGATGTCATGACCATGTGATCAGTCACATGGTTAGGATCACACAAACAGCCTGTCTCCTCCTAAACCACGTGACTGATCACATGGTCATGACATCATTGAAGGTCCTTGCAAGCTATGGTGAATGGAGTGTTTCTTCTCTGCCTGGGCCTGTCAATCAACAGAGCCTCTAGGAGCAGGGGTAATGCCCCTTGCACCTAGAGGCCTTATTAGCATAAAATAAAAGTTCATTTTATATAAAAATGGGGGCACCAGTACATAAAACAGATATATATTTGGAATCAGGTGACATTAGCACATCTCTAATGTCAGCCTGATTCATACCGAAAAAACTGGTGACAGAAACCCTTTAACATGATTGAGATGAAAAGCTGTAACTACAATGTAGACGGCATGCAGATAAACACTGGAGAGGACGCAGCACTTGCACAAGCGTAGTGTCCCCTTCAAACAGCTCATTGTTGGTGGTGCCAGTAGTCGGACCCTCACTGATCTGATATTGATGACCTATCCTGGGGATAGGCCATCTATATCATTAAACTTTTTACGCTTACAGTGGCTATGTGGGTTAGCATGGTGGCTTGCAGGCCTGGGGTTCTAGGTTCAAATCCGACCAAGGATGACATCTGCATGGAGGTCTCCCTGTGTTTGCGTCGGTTTCCTCCTATACTCCACAGACATACTGATAGGGAACTTAGATTGTGAGCCCATTGGGGGGCAGCAGGCATGATAATGTCTGTAAAGCGCTGCAGAATATGTCAGTGCTATGTCAGTGAATTAATTCTTTTTCCCCACACTCCTACCTTTCATGCAAGTTATCTCCCATTGGTGATTGAACTTGATGGACATATAGTGCGTTTTTTTTCAACCATACTTACTATGTAACCATATAACTGTCTGTAGCAACTGTAGAGAAAGAAAGATCGTATATCCATATTCTGGGTATTGATCTATTACTGCAAAGCAACAAGAAAACAAGGCTCTTTGTATATGTTTTGATCATAATGCATAGGCCCACTACCATGTCAAGGTGACCTTTTGTGAGTGGTTCCTACAATTTGACGCAACCCCACATGGTGACCTCCGCTGCCACAACACAGCATTGGCGGTGAGACCCAGCAGCCAAACAACAATCCTGCTGCCAGGCTAATACCCCGTGGCAATTTGACCCAGGGCTGCCATCAGGAATTTCAGGGCCCATTACATCATAACTGTGTGGGCCTCCGACACTGGCCATTCTCACAGTTATAGCCGTAACAGCCATAACTTTTTTTTCATCAGGCCATTTTGCCATAAACTTAAGTAAGATTTTAATTGCTATCAACTTTTAAACAATTGAACCATTTTTATTTATGCTGTCTACTAATCACCATAAATAATGTGTTCACTATATTGTACTGGTTGTTATGATTACAGGGTTATCAAATCATGTTTATTTAATGTTTAATAGTAAGTATGTTACAAAATGCATTTATTGTAATGTTTTACTCTGTTATTTATTTTTAAAGCTGGAAAAGTGAAAGTTACATTTTTATGCCATAACCTTCACTAAAGAATTTTTTTACAGGTCTCTGTTGGGAATTGAAGCCCAGATCATCTGCATGGCAGGCACTACAGTATAGAACCACATTACTATAAAGCATTTTAAGTGCCTAAAAGCTACTAAACAGTCGCACTGTTTATTTAACCCCTTCAGGACCTTGCACTTTTCTGTTTTTGCATTTTCGTTTTTCATTTTCTGCCTTCCTGGAGCCATACATTTCTTATGTTTTCATAGACTGCAATGACTTACCACTGTAGCCTGTGGAAGATTCACTGTTCCTATAAGCTCCATGTGATGCTAACTCAGCGAATGAATTGCTGCCTCCATCTCAGCGCGGGGGAACAGTTTGCACCCAGAGAGAGCTGTGCTCCCAGGGAAAAGCCTCTCAGATGCCGTAGTCACAATTAACCACAGTATCTGAAGGGTTAAATGTCTGTGATCAGCATGACTACAATTAGAGACATTACATCAAGGTGCCTGCTGTGTAAAACAGCAGGCATCCGGCAGCTACCATATGGCACCAGCTCAATATTAAAGCAATAGCGCAACATAGAGTCATAAGAATAGATGTTCCAGAATTGTTGTTATATGGGGAATGCAAGTAGTTATTAAAACAGGCATGTCAGGAGTGGCGACAGGTCCTCTGTAATGTTACACGTGTAAAAAACAAACAAACAGAAAACTGCGTAATAGCCTTCAAGACACAGAAAAGCCTATTTTTAAAATGGAGCAGTTTTATAGTGTAGAGGTAGATGTGTTGCCTTTCATACAGATGGTCTAAGCTAGTGGTGGCATGGGTGACAGATGGCATGGGTGACAGAGGCGGCACTCAGAGCCCTCTCTGTGGGCACCCTGGAAAAAGTCTATGGTATACCAATATGCCTTAGACTTTACCCGCCATTTATCAGCGCAGGGCGCATTATAAACAGCACAGGCAGCGCATTGAATAGAGGCAGGCTATTATAGCTAATGATAAAGTACATGGAAGATGCACTATATTGGACTGTAGTATTCAGGTTAAATTGCCGTGTTGGCACTTTGTGATAAAGAAGTGGGTTCTGGGTGGCAGTTTGGGCACTTGGTCTTTAAAAGTTTCGGCATCACCGGTCTAAGCCTACAATCAGTTCCCACTGGAGATCTGTGAAATAGTTTATTTATTAAATGTCTTTCTTCCCCTTCCCAAACCCTCATACCCTCATTAAGCAGAAGCTTCAATGGTATTCACCGCACTAAAGTGAATACCTCAACAGAAGCTGAATTCTAATGAGACTGACAAAAGTGGGCCCCTGACTGCAGTACCACCAGTACTGCCCTGCTGGTGGCCATGACTGGCTCACAAAAACTGACAGACAATACACCATTGCAACAACAGCTGTCATGCAGCCCTGCACCATGTGAACACATCTCAAAATACGTACAAAGTACCTCATGTTTATGTTTATAAAATGCTTAGGGACTTGTGGATATAACATAATATAGTTTGTAAGGATAAAAAATGACATAGTTTCATCCAGTTCAATCCATGTCCATTACCTTTTTTTCTACAGTTTGGAATGTAATTGGTTGTAGTGTCTAATTACTGCTTATGCTATATCCAGTGACACAGGTATATATAACAATTCAGACAGCTGCTGCCCAGGCCAATAAGATAATGGGTTGCATCAAAAGAGGCATAGATGCCCGTGATGAGAACATAGTCCTGCCACTTTACAAATCACTAGTGAGACCACACATGGAGTACTGTGTACAGTTCTGGGCTCCTGTGAACAAGGCAGACATAGCAGAGCTGGAGAGGGTTCAGAGGAGGGCAACTAAAGTAATAACTGGAATGGGTGGACTACAGTACCCAGAAAGATTATCAAAATTAGGGTTATTCACTTTAGAAAAAAGACGACTGAGGGGAGATCTAATAACTATGTATAAATATATCAGAGGTCAGTACAGAGATCTCTCCCATGATCTATTTATCCCCAGGACTGTGACTGTGACGAGGGGACATCCTCTGCGTCTGGAGGAAAGAAGGTTTGTACATAAACATAGAAGAGGATTCTTTACGGTAAGAGCAGTAAGACTATGGAACGCTCTGCCTGAGGAGGTGTTGATGGTAAGTTCACTAAAAGAGTTCAAGAGGGGCCTGGATGTATTTCTGGAGGGTAATAATATTACAGGTTATAGTTACTAGAGAGGGGTCGTTGATCCAGGGAGTTATTCTGATTGCCTGATTGGAGTCGGGAAGGAATTTTTTCCCCTAAAGTGAGGAAAATTGGCTTCTACCTCACAGGGTTTTTTTTGCCTTCCTCTGGATCAACTTGTAGGAAAACAGGCTGAACTGGATGGACAGATGTCTTTTTTTGGCCTTATAAACTATGTTACTATTCTTATATCTGTATGTTGTGCCATTCCTATAATATTTCTCCTAGAAGTTATGAATAATTGCTAGCAGTCTGCAGTAAGGGTACAGAGAGGAGGTAACAAGTTGGGGGTGTGTCCCTGTACAGTCTGAAAATGGCAGCACTGATTGGATAGAGTCTGTGAAGGTACACACCCCCAACTTGTTACCTCCACTCTGTACCCTTACTGAAGGCTAATAGCAATTCATTCATAACTTCTAGCAGGAATAATAAAGGAATGGCACAACATAGAGACATAAGAATAGATGCTCCAGACTTTTTTTTCATAGAAAATGCATGAAGCTATTAAAACAGGCGTGTCAGGAGCGGTGAAAGGTCCTCTTTAACGTGATGTTTGTGTCTGAGAATATGTATACATTTTTTGAGAATTAGGAAAGAAATGTATGTAGATTCTAAACAAGGAAAGCTCCATTTACCATTGTAACAAAAAAGGCCTAGTTATGCATAGACTGTGAATCTTCAGCATTTTTTTGAGTTTTCACTTTTGATTGGAATGGAACCCCCAGCAAGTGTTAAACACATATTGAAAACAGAGTTTAATTATGGCTCAAATGTGTCATTGAACCACCTCATAGTCCATAAAAGAAAAGGAATAGCTTTTTGAAAGCTTGTTTTACTTGTTAAAGACTATTTTTCACAATGAGTATGTTTGGATCTGTATAAACTTGCCTTTGTTGTCTATATTCCAAACATTTTAAGTTCTGAATGGGCTTTATATTTGGTATATATTTGGAGTCAATAGAAGTGGATATCCTCATTCAGGACCTTCATGAATTAGATGAAGGTAATTTCCTCTATGGTGGTGAAATGGGATAATTAAACACCAGGTTTCTCAGAAAAGTACAGCTAAGAGTTTAAACAGTGAGACAGTCTGTGATCAACATAATTTTGGGGGAGCCTTCCAGCAAGAAAAGATTGTCCATATTTGACAACTCTTTTTGATGTCAATGGCTATTAAAATCACTCTAGGGCAAGTCTTAGTGGTGTGCATATTGTAAAATAAGACACAAAGTATCACCATTTACAACTGAATGGAGCACCACTGTCCCTAGTAGCTTAGGAACTTAAAAAATTGCACGTCATCCCCAAACATAGTGCATAGAAAGATACATTTCCTATTTTTTGACTAGACAATGTTATTTGTACACTGTTTGATTGACTTTACACTATATAGTACACTAAAAGAGGGGCGTCAATATTAGGTATTGCAAAGGGCACCATTTAGCCAAAGGTTAACCGTAAGTGGCCGTTATGTATGTCTAGAATTTTGAATTCTGAATACTGAGAATGATTTGAATAAAATAGACCCTTTGTTCTAATCAGACACCACCCCTTTAATAATACAATTAAATAACAAAGTTGTTTAAAATTCAGAGCTCTTACAAGATGTGCAAGAAAGAATTGTTGTTTTAAATGTATTTGATGTTAGTTTAAGCAGTGACCATGTAACAAAAATATACCTTGCAGCCTGCTGTTGTACATTTACCCCTCAGACCCCCTCTACTTGCTCTAAAATTTCTCTCTAAATGTAATGTGACTGACTTCACACTTCATTTTGCTCTATATCTATGGTCACCAGTAGTGGCAGTTGGAGAATTTCCTATACACTTTAATTATCATGTTGTCATGATGTAGAACAATTGCAGTATTTTCTACGCTCACTCTGCAGTGGCTCAAAACAAAGATGTTTCATTGTCATAGCTAGTTCAGGCTTCATTTACGACCAAGTAAAGAACAGTGAAATTGCTCCACATTTCTGGTAGAATCAGAATTTTCTGTTTTATAATTACGGTTAGGCTTGGGCATAGAAATCCTGAAAATGCTTCAAAAATAGTTTTGATTTGTTTCTACCAATGAAAACATTTACTCTATTGAATAATTTATTACACCCACTGAGATATAGTTCTTGTTGTCAAGGATTTTTTTGTAACATACGACAGGTGCCCTAGAATTCCCCTATATAGGTCATGCAAGTGTAAATTAAAACAAAGAAACAATCATCTGATATTGAGTAGTTCATATTAAATCCATAATAAATCCATTACTATGTTACTTAAAGGGGTATTCCCATCTCACAAATGTAATTTGTATAGTTAGATATATCCATACCAATATTATTACTAATAGAATATATTTATATAAAATGTACCATTTAGAAGATTTGCCTATTTGTATAGGCATTGTTCCACACACATCAGTCAGGCCATTGCCCCTAGTTACGACCACTGTGGCCATGTAGTAGTGGTGGTCAGCTTGCTCCTTTTCAAACCCGCTCTGAGGTAACTGCTGTATTGGGAACGCAGATTGCATGAGCATGCGGAGACACATCTTAGGGTACTTTCACATCTGTGTTTTGGACGTTACCAGCTCAAAACACAATGGTCAGGATCCGTCCAAAACGCAGACTTTATAAACGGATCCTGCTCCATAGAGAGGAATTGATCTTGGAACAGGATCCATTTCTCTGCGTTTTGGAAGTGCAGACAAAAATGCTACAACCCTAAGATGTGTCTCCGCATGCTCATGCAATGTGTGTTCACAATACAGCAGTTACCTCAGAGCAGGTCTGAACAAGAGCAAGTCGGCCACCACTACTACATGGCCGCGGTGGTCGTAACTAGGGGCAACGGCCTGACTGATGTGTGTGGGACAATGGATATACAAATAGGAAAATCTTTTAAACAGTGCATTTTATATAATTACATTCTATTAGTAATAATATTGGTATGGCTATATCTAACTATACAAACTACATTTGTGAGATAGGAATACCCCTTTAATCCATTACTATGTTTTATGACATTATTTATCTGTAGTGGGGAACCATGACACTATTTTTTCATTAGTACCATACCATCAATAAAGGCAGACAATGTGGTTGCTATGAGTCCCATGTGGTTGGGGTCCTGGCTAGGACACTGTAAGGAATCCCTGTTCTTCTCTGAGGATTCAAAGTTCAGGACGCCCCCTCCCCCGTGTCCGTGCTCCTCTTTATGGAGTCACTTCAGCCACTCCCCTTTTCCGATGTGGCTCTAAGGAGTCCCTGCTCTTTTCGATTGAGTCCCGGCACCCCGATATTAAAGTGAACGATCCTTCAGCATTGTGACAGAGCTTGAGGACACTGCTGTATATTTAACTTTTACTTTATCCAGGTCTAACAAGTCGACCGTTAGACAAGGTCAATAAATCAATAGTGGTAGTAATATCATAAGTCACAGAAAAAAAACACTAAAACTTAACTTTTAATGAACAGAAAATAAAAAAATAAATGGTAAACTATACATAAAGCAAGCAATAGGATGTGAAGGACGTGAAGTAGGTATTAATAGGTATAGGGTTAAAATAATTGCAATAAGGGTAGAGAAAAAATTCTTACCCTGTCACTTTCCCTAAGAAGATTAGCGTCCCTGCCGACAAAACGGAATAGCTGCCCCGATAGGGGCGATCCCGTATCAGGAACCTCCTGGGAACCCTAGAAGACCTACTTCACGTCCTTCACATCCTATTGCTTGCTTTACGTATATTTTACCATTTATTTTTTATTTTCTGTATATTTAACTTGTATAATTTTTTCCATGGTTCTAGGTCTTAAACTCAATACCAGCTGTATGGGATGCAGAAACTTTAAAGCTACCTGCACAAGGTAAACAGCAAACAGCATTTATACACAGATTTTCCTGCAGGTTGGCTGCATTTCTGCATGTGTGTTACTTGTGAATTCTGTTGAATCTCACCCTTTGCATTGCAAAAGTTGAAATCTACACTATTAATCCACAGAAATTAATTAATGTCTTGGATTTAAGGGAATAGATTAATATTTTTTAGACTGTAGCAGGCATAGATAATGATGAATGAGATGGCCCTGCCAGGCTGTCCTCTTCCTGGCTAACACCACGCCCCCTTTTTTAGACCTGGCGTGAGCCGGGGGGAAGTCGCAGACTGTGGCACAAAGAACCTTTGCGCTGCAATCTGCACCAGAAATACGCCTAATTTAGACATATTTCTGTTTAATAAATGACCCCCTTCAAGCCTTTTGATATGGTGCCACTTATGTGTATTATGTACCATTTGGATGTGCTTCTAAATATGTGCTTTCCTAACAATCACTAAATTTGACCTCCTTTTATCTCATTAAAACTCTCCACAATGGTGGGCAGAGACGTTAAGAGAAGGAAAAGGATGCTTTAAATAGTACTTCATACTTTCAATATAATTTCTTTAACACCTTTATTTAAAAGTGAAATTCTACCTATGAATTCATTTTTTATCTAAACAAGTCAAACATCTTCTTACATTTTTTAAATGCATCTGTATAGTGGTTGGTACTTCATTTTTCAGATACAAAGCTCTAGATCTGCAGACACATATTTATATAGAATCTGTCTCAGTGGCCTCTATCCAACTGTTTGCATAGACGCCTAGCTGTGGATCACCTGATTAAACCCTTTTTTTTTCTTTTGTTCATCCAAGGCTCTGTTTCAGAGCTAATACTTTTTCTTAATATGCAGATTACACCTTTGGTGCAACAAGGGTATCACCACTGCACCCAAGCACCACTTATTGCACCCAAGCACCACTTATTTCTCTAAACTTACTGAATTCATTTACAGTATGCATTGAACTCACTAATCAAACATTATCCAGTGGGCTACTAGACTCCCAAATTACTTCAAAAGTTTCTGAACATCTGAAAAGCAAATGAGACCACCTGTGCTGGAATTTTAATTTCAGTTTATATTAAGTAACATGCTTATGTACAAGAGTTGGGTAGGAGGCAATGTCACTTAGCCCTCTGAAATTCAGGAATATAACACTTTTTAATTAAAGGGACTTGCACGATTGAAAAAATGATTTAAATATAAATTGATATACTTGATTGATCCCATAGGAATTTTCATTATTGATGGCATGTAAAAGACGTAAAATATTGTGCTGCTGATTGTTGTTTTCACAGTTTCTCTTTTTTGTAAGAGGACAGTTTAGTCATTGAGTCTTTCTATTAAGTGTGTGGTGTGTTTGTGGGTGTGTGTACATTTTCCACTATTCTCTTCTGTCATATCTACTGTTGTTTATAAGAAGATGTCCTCAAAGCCTAGTCCTACATTATGTCTAGGCATAATGTTTGTCAGGACTGTATGAGATGGTCAGTTGAATGTATGCCTCAAACATATGCCACTGAATACAGTAGCATATGTCTGCCATTAACTTACAAAAAAGTACAGTATACATTTGTATTGAAAAATGTCTACTAAACGTTTCATTGCAGTTAAGGCAAAGGTATACTAACTTGTATGGCCAAATATATGCCAAGAAGACATTATACGTACATGCCAAACCTACGTTGAAAACACATACAAAACATGGTGTGTGGAACTTGCCTACATTGTTTTATAATGTATAGATTTTGTTTAGTTTGTTTCCTTTTTTCATTTAGATTCAGCTTGTGCAAATCTGGGCAATTAAAGAAAAAGTTACCAAAGTTACCAATGTTTACCAACAGTTTTTTACTGTTGGTAAACATTGATGGCACATGACATAGAGTTTGTAATGCAAAGGAGTTGTTTTAGTTCAATAAAACTTGGGCAGCCCCAGTATGCTAAAATAACAAAAGGAACCATATGTACCTACCTTTTTCTCCCTCCTTTTCCAATGATGAGTTCTGATTCTCCCTGCAACTGACAATCTTCCTGGCTGCAGCAGTGCTCTTCCGTGCACACAGGTCACCTTGCAGCCAAGCACTGGCCTTGGCAATACATGGGACATCACTGCTGAGACCACTGATTGGCTGAATCAGTGACTTATGTGCATGGCACGTCACCCCTGCGTCCAGGTAAGCAAACAGAAGCTGGGAGGACAGATCTCATCACTGTAAGCAATGGGAAATGAAAGGGGTGCATATAGATTCTTTTGTTATTTTATTATATTTACAGGGCCCAGCTTAGTTTTTTTTTAACTTGGACAAGATCTTTTTTTCACCAGCCAAGGTTTGGGGCAATTATAGGGTATATATGTTTGTACAAACGCTCATTCCTGAAAATTGCTCTGTCTAAATGTGCCGCCTATCACTTGTTCATCAGTGATCACATCTTTTATGTAGTATGTAAAATCATCATTTGCTGGCAGCAGATCTGTGCTTACACAGGATGATATTCTGTCAGCAAGCAATAAATACGATTAAGGATAAACAATCACAGTAGCAACCATTTGACTAAATACAGAGGAGATGAGTGCAGCATGTAAATACAGTTATCATTTCAGCTCAAGGAGAAAAGATTGGGAATGAATGGTTCACTCCAAATCTTTGCCAAGGCATTGACCTGTGTAGAGGGGCTTTTATAACACTGTAGGGGAATATGGAGCTGTAAGTGAGATTCAAAATAACTGCAGGGTTACAAGTATTAGATTCTCCATACAGACTGCTAAATATGGGAACATTACATCTGTATGAGTGAGGTCTAAAAAAGGATGAAAAAGTCAAGTAGAGTGTTAATATGCATGTCTAGCTTATACTATTTAATGGAATAAAACAAATCAGAATAAACACAAAATCTGGTCTTTTAACCTAACCTTCAATAACATGAAACGGCTTTCTGCCTTCATATGATTATAGGGCTCTTTTATGTCTATTTGTATATTAGAGAAGAAAGAAAGAAAAAGGAAGGCGGGAAGGGAGGGAGGGAGTCAAGGGGTTCGAGGGAGCGAGGGAGGAAGGAAGTTTATATAGAGGTAAAAATTATGCATGTGGACCAAAAATTAAATCTAGGTGGTAGAAGTAATTTATAATACATTTAATCATAGTTTGTTTTAATGCGGCATGTAGAATTAGTTAGATAGTCTTACTATTTGAAGAATATCTTCTACAGTCTTCTATAGATAAAGTGGATCGACTTTAAATGAATGGGATCAGTGAGGCTTTCTGGAAAGGGTTGGAACCACACTGAATTATCACATTTTTGCCAGGTTTTCTATAAAGCACATGCTTTAGAGTAGTTATGATTCATGTTCACTTCATTGGATAGTTCAACTTGAACCACGCATAATATGAAAGTAATTGTGAAAAATAATAAGACCCAAAGGAAAGTTGAAATTAGCTTGTGGAAACCTAAAACAAACGCTTCCATAGAGAAAGTCTGCGAGAGTAGAAACGGTACATAATATTGTATTTTACATGATAAACGTTTTATGACAAAAAAATTTTGTGACAAATGAAGATGCTCAGAAAATGGTTTTCGGTTTGTTATTCATAGACAACTGAAAGCAGAATCAGTTCCACAAAAGATATGAAAATGAGATTTGTTGTTCTTGATATGGCACAATTAGTCTGCCCCATATTAGACCTAGTTTCACCTTTATGCAAAGACCCCTACATGATTTTGAAAGCTTCATGAGCATATCTTCTCCTATGACCCTATATGAAAAACGGATATGAAATACTCTAGTATAATATACCACTAACATTCAAGTTTTTTAGGCATGGCTCCTTATTGTAACTTCTTGAGACAGTGCTATGTGGAGAGATAGCCTCACAGTTTTAATACTATTTATAAAAATTCTATTTCCTCAGTAGTTTTGGCACTGCTCATGTCCCTGAGCCAATGGGGGTCATTTATTAAACTGGGCAATGCAGAAGCAGAAATAGGCCTCTATCTGCAATATCATTTTTATAAATGTCATACAGCTATACAGTATGAAATGTCCCAGTACAAAGCCTTCAAGCTGTTGGTGATGATATCTGTGGGGATCAATTTTCTTACAAATGCTTCAAAGCCATACTTCCTGAGAAGCCATTCCCCTTTCAGCAATTAGCTAAAGGCACACCAATTGCAAAATAGAGAATAAACGTATTTACAATAATAAATCTGTGCACCTCGTATCCAATATTGTTTGCATCACATTACTGGCATAAATTTAATAAATGTCCCCCAGTATATTAGTCACTTGGCACTTCATATTTGTGATTACATGTATTTAGTATATATTCAAACGTATCTAACTATTAATTGAATTCTAGAGAGAATTCAGGGGTCATTTAGCATAAAAACCAACATAACAGCTGATATTTTTTGTACAAATTATAGCCATTTTTTTTTAAACAGGCATGTTTGTCGTGGGCCTATGCTCTCCTGTACACATCACCATTTTCTGGTCATAACTCACACAACACTATACAACAGTTATATTTTTGGCAGGGAGTCCTCACAACATGTCCAGAACCATAGAATAGTTGCGTATCAATTAGGCATTAGTTTTGTCACTCTGCTAGATTTCTGATAGATTTCTAATTATGACTTAATGTAAAGTAAACTTTTTAACCAGATACAGTATGGGCTTGTATAGGTTCTTCTAATACTTTTCTCATTTCTAACACTAAATAATAGTGGCTTTGGCACATTTAATTAGATTTTTTTTTTAATTTCTTGAAACATGAATGCTCTATCAAATACTGTAAATAGTGAATTGAAAAGTGCAATATTCACATAATTTTTTTCCTCATAATTCCATTTAACTTCTTAACTTTGCAATTCTGTTTCTTTGAGAAATCTGTTTGGCTTTTTTCCCCAAAATCATTCCTAAATATGCATTTAGCCAAAGCGCTCAATGGGAGCAGTTAGGTGCAACTCAAGTTAGCAATTGGAGATGTTTTGCCCCACAGAGTTGTTGTCTGCATGCATGTACAAACTTTTCTGTGCCTTTATAGCCTCACAATATATAGCAAAATTAGTTAAAACTGCATAAGATAGAAAAAAAATACTGGTATTCTCATCCTAACCCTGTACTGCCTTCAGATTCCCCTTGTTGGAGATGGCACACTTTTTGTTGTTACCTTAATTAGCTAAGTCTCAAGAAAAATGTTTCTTCATTGTAACATCAAAAATGACCCACTGTACCCAGCCATAATCAATATCCAGGCAAAAGAAAAAATTTGAAATTTGGTGAAAAAAATGTGTGACAAAAAGTGCAATTCTCCTTCCCCCCTTTTTGAGTGCTTCATCTTCTGTTTCTTTCTCTGAGCCAAACATCAAACTGTGAAGCAAGAGGGGGTGAGAGACTTAGGTGAAGCTTGTGTCCTGTGGAAGGAAGGGTGTGCACAGCTTAGGGTGAAGGGGAATGGAGATGCTTCAGTTGACATAGTACATCCAGTAAACCAAGTTAAAAAATCCAAACGTGATGGGGAAAATGATTCTGGACCATTTGTCGATGGTACTGACATCTGTAAGGTCTGGAATCTTAAGCTTTAACTTAGAAGAACGTCGCCGAAGGCGGCAGTTGGCACGTCCACGTGTGGCTGTTAGGGGAACATGACGCTCCAAGGGAGTGTGACCAAAACTGTCCCCTCTTGATGTCAGCTGTTTGCGGAACTGGATCCCTGAGGTGTCATATGACAGGACGGAGTTCCGGGAATCACCAATGTTACTTCCCATCTCAGCTGACATCAACTCACTGCTCATGTCAAGAGTGCTGAGAAGAATGTTTCCATAAGGATCAACCTGGGATCAAAAAAACATATTGTTATTATTGGTAAAATAAAGGTTGATGTCTCTTCTATGTTTAAACCCCACATATCCCTTACCACTTCCATTCAGTTTCCCATCTCCACCTGTTTGCATGCCTGCATATTGACCATCACATGAGCAGATTGGGACCTGCTTATCCCAGTGATATCACTACACATACTGGCCAACCTATTTAGAAGATGTGTTTCACACACAGGTTTTCTTACATTTATGGAGAAGGTGGACACTGTGAGACCTTTGCTTGCTTCATAGGCTTTCTTCATTTGAATGAAGCAGTGATGAGGTCCCCTGCACAGTGAGTGGATGGAAACACCACAATGCAGGAAAAAGCAAACATTTTCCCACTGATTATAATGTTTTGCTTATTTTAGCAATTTTAAAATGGTAATTATCCTTTGATGAATGTTGATCCATAGACATTTTAATTATTATTGTAGGAAAACAGGCCGAACTGGATGGACAGATGTCTTTTTTCGACCTTATAAACTATGTTACTGTTATAGGAAAATATGGTGTCCAGCCAAAGCTTTAGTCCTAGACCACTCAAATATGATATAGCAGTGACATTCACCCATTGAGTGGCCAGAAGCCATTTGCCCTTGTTAGCATATCAAAGACAGGAAGGGCACATGGCTCTTGGCCAACAGATTGGGAAGAGATTTGGGTGGTAATGGGGTGGAGTCGATGGTGGGGGCTGGGACACAGGAAGATATATGCTTTGGAAAACTTGGGATCTCTCTCTTCCTTCCTGCCACCACCTGGAACAGCACTTCTGGAGCAAGCTTAAGGTATATGTGTGTATGTATATAAGTATAATATCCCAGTAGACTTTATATGTGTACATATAGATAGTGGTAGTCTGGAACTGTATTACTAGTAGATGATATATATGCTGTTTATGCATGAGTCTCTATATGTACATGTACTAATAGTCAGGTACTGGATGTGAGTTGGGTAGCAGTGTTGATCCAGTATACTGGTATCTGGATATACTGTATATACATACACATTATTAGCCACATTGCTTTGCATCCAGGGAGGGCAGGAACGAGGTGGCTATGTGTGGTGGTGTCCTCTATGTACTGTGTTATTTGTAGTGTCGGTATCTTTGTATAATGTCCATTGCTTTGTCATCTCTATGTTATTAGTAAAGTATTTTTATATATAAGTATCTGCGAGGGTTGTATGTTACTCCTGGTGTGTATGAAGGACTGGAGGGGTGTATATAATACACTGAATAAACGGGTTATATAAGAAACATAGACAACAGTCTAGGAACAGAATAAAAGGGAAGGAAGTGGAGATAGATATAAATCTCCAATTTCCAATAAGCATAAATTCCCTCTTTCAATGGCGAGCTAGCCCAAAAATGTATTAATGGATTTCTATTAGGATATACTGTTGAAATTGCTGTTATACTGTGAATTTAGTTTTTTTTGTTGACCTGGGAGATTCGGACAGGTAGCTCAATTTCACTGGGTCCTAGTGTGAGTTCAATTAATTACAGAGAACCTATTTAAGTGACGTTCCTAGGATACTGTTTCCTTTGTTTCACATTATAACCTGTGAGGTCTTTGTTTTTGTTTTGTATTTTTTGTCTTTTTGTTTTCATTTTTTTTTTCCAGTCCTTCAGTAGAGTCCTGCTGGTTGGTAAAAGAGGCTTTCTTAGACCCAAGCAGCAGAGTACAGGAGTAACACAGATCGCAGGGATAACCATGAGTGACAAAGCAGGACATGGGACTTTTCAAAAGTTAAGTAGATACAGTACGTTTAACCCTGTATTGCCTAAAACAAATGACTCTGTGCAATTGTTATGGGAATCTCTGATAGATCAAGCAGATTCCTATGACAAGCTGCACATTGCTAAGCGTGGTGTTTTAAAACAAACGTCCAAGAGACTTCACATGCTTGCTAAGCTGATGTGCATATTTGACGATGCCATTAGCAAGATGGAGAAGCTGGACACATGTGAAGAGACAAAGGCCATTGCAAATTTGCATTGTTGTTGTTGTACAGAAGGGGTTAAACAGGTTTCTAGTCTAGAAACACAACTTAAAGACAAAGATGAGATACTTGTACAAAAGGACACCCAGATCAGCACGCTGCAGACTCAGCTAGCTGAGAAGGAAAAATATTATACAGATGTTGATAAAGTGTTTATACAGATGTATATGGAGATAACTGCTCATAAGGAAAAGGCAGCCTCTACAGAGGTGATGATTGCTGACCTGAAGAGCGAGTTATCAAAGAGGGATGAGGCCATTAGTAATATGCAGAAGACCATAACCGATCTCTCACATCTCAAAGATTTGCACTCAAAACAAATGTGTGTTTTGAGTGCAAACAGGGGGATAGATGAGAGTGAGACGGCTCCTGTAGCTGCCTCAGATCAGATGGATACCACTCCAATAGCTGCCACTAGTGCTGCCGGTGACACAGTTTGTGGATTAGGAAGTTGCACGGTACATGTACAGACCACTTCCAGCTCACAAATGTGTCACAGCAATACGGCAGAATTGCGCTCTTTCCATAACATGGAGAGGATGCAATTTCTGCTAAAGATATGTAAACTGATTCCTACATATGATCCAGATGCAGATCCTTTCACTTCCTGTGATATTTTTGAGGGACATTGCAAGAAACTATCTGTCCCCCCAGAATATCGCATGGAACTGTTTAAGCTTTGGTTGCCTACACATCTTTATCAAAGATATGAGGTCATAGGGAAAATTGCCCCCAGGAATGGCATATTTCATGATGAGGAAGACAGACTCTCCATCCTCATGAAATTGGTAACAGGATATACAGATGTTACCCCAGAAGTCCTCAGTAACTTCAGGCCTACCATCCATGATGAGCCCTTGTCTCTTTGTGGAAGGTTTGAAGCTATGTATAGGACGGTGACAAAGGATCATAATGTAGGAGCCCCACAAGTCATGATACGTATGTTTGTGGACAAGTTTACATATCTTGATACTGCGATTCGTTTGAGTGTAGCTAAGGAGACATCTCTGATTGAGGCAGCAATGGTAATAGAGCAGGTCAGGCAGGATTTGCTAAAGGATCACAAATCCATAACAGTCAGGAAGAAGGTAGCATTCAATAAGAAAATGCAAGATGGTTGCACATTAAAAGGTATGGCAGCCAACAAAATATCTGTATATTCTAGTGCTCTTCAACGAAGAAAGTGGGAGAATATACGATGTTTCCATTGTCTGCAATATGGACATATAAAAAGACTCTGTCCACACAGAGATGTTAGGCGGGGTGGCTTTCAACCACAGAGACAGAGACCTGTTTCATTTGTGAGTCAACAGGCTACACATGAAACAGGGCTACAAAATTGCTACTTTACAACAGATATCCCTATGGGGAATATGTTGTAATAGATTTGTGGTGGGGATCCCTAAAGATCTCAGGGGTACCCCATATAGTGGCCAGAGCCTGCAATCAATGTAAACCTAAAATGGCCCCCAGTGTATGGAGACATGGTCACCAACACGGGGGGAGGGATTAGGTTTACTGTTGCAGAACCTTTTGTTTCTTTGTTTTCTGTAATGTAAATGTGATATAGTTTGTGTCTTTTATCCCTAAACACAGGTGTCTGTTGGGGGAGCTGCTAGGCATTTATGGCTTTCTTTATTGTAGAGGCCATTGCCTGAGGTGTGAGCCTCAGGGGGTAATGCCATACAGCTCCCAAACAGATATCATTGTCCCTCAAGCATGAGTAGACAATGGATTTTAGATAAGCTCTTTTGCTTGCATCAAATGGTAACTGTTGACCTTCTTATGCAATAGAACAGTTCAGTCTGGGAAGGCATGTTGGGCGTGTGCCTTTATAGAACTGACAAAGTCTGGTGGTGTGATGCGTCCCTCACCTATATCAGTAGGATGGTTTAATCTTTCTGTGCTAAGCTCAGTTGCTCCTTAAACTTGGCATCACAAGGGCATGTCATTGCATATCTCCAGTGTGTCTCACTCAGGTAAACCCTGTACTGTCAGCTTCTGAACATAGTATGGAGAAATGGCAGTCTATCTCCCTGTCTGTCACTGGCACTTATAAGTAGGTGTTTAGTCAGGCCAAAACTGACTGGTGAAGGTAGTAACTAACTACAATAGAGGCATAGCGTGTCATTTCGGTGCTAGCCCACAAAGTCCGCGGCGCAGCCAATAGGTTGTGGGGCATAGCTCTCTCTATTGGGGATTCTGCGAGGGAGTGGGTTCATTCCACAGTGATCCGCAGAGGCGCTTGGAAGGAATTGTGACTGTTCAGTCGGACGCGGAACTTGGGCGCAGCCGGTACAAGTGGGAACTCCCACTGGGTTATGATATATAGCCTCGGTTTGTAATGTAACCTACTAACAGTGCCAACTGTAATCTACACATACTGTCAACAGGGGGAGGCCATGATATCCCTGATGTATTTTCAGAACTGCAGCTATTGGTATGCTCCCCTGAGGAGCAGACTGTTGTGTTATGATTTCAGGTGGAGATTTGCCCAGAGACACAATGAATGCCCTTGATAAGGTGACCAGACATCTATGAAGACCCATCATGAAGGCACCAGATGATCCCTCCTTGTGAAATCCCAGCTGAACACCAGAACCATCCATGCACAAGAAGATGAATGAACAGATTAGCCAGAGATGCAACATAAATGAGCTTATCATGTATTGTGTTTGTTACTTTTTATCACTTTTCTTTTTTTTTTCTCTCATTGTAAACACCTTCACACATAGACCAGGTTTCCAACATAGTGTGTCGGTATACCGACAACAGGGGGATATGTTATAGGAAAATATGGTGTCCAGCCAAAGCTTTAGTCCTAGACCACTCAAATATGATATAGCAGTGACATTCACCCATTGAGTGGCCAGAAGCCATTTGCCCTTGTTAGCATATCAAAGACAGGAAGGGCACATGGCTCTTGGCCAACAGATTGGGAAGAGATTTGGGTGGTAATGGGGTGGAGTCGATGGTGGGGGCTGGGACACAGGAAGATATATGCTTTGGAAAACTTGGGATCTCTCTCTTCCTTCCTGCCACCACCTGGAACAGCACTTCTGGAGCAAGCTTAAGGTATATGTGTGTATGTATATAAGTATAATATCCCAGTAGACTTTATATGTGTACATATAGATAGTGGTAGTCTGGAACTGTATTACTAGTAGATGATATATATGCTGTTTATGCATGAGTCTCTATATGTACATGTACTAATAGTCAGGTACTGGATGTGAGTTGGGTAGCAGTGTTGATCCAGTATACTGGTATCTGGATATACTGTATATACATACACATTATTAGCCACATTGCTTTGCATCCAGGGAGGGCAGGAACGAGGTGGCTATGTGTGGTGGTGTCCTCTATGTACTGTGTTATTTGTAGTGTCGGTATCTTTGTATAATGTCCATTGCTTTGTCATCTCTATGTTATTAGTAAAGTATTTTTATATATAAGTATCTGCGAGGGTTGTATGTTACTCCTGGTGTGTATGAAGGACTGGAGGGGTGTATATAATACACTGAATAAACGGGTTATATAAGAAACATAGACAACAGTCTAGGAACAGAATAAAAGGGAAGGAAGTGGAGATAGATATAAATCTCCAATTTCCAATAAGCATAAATTCCCTCTTTCAGTTACTATGTTATGTTAATGTATTTTCCTCCTTCCTGTTTCTGCTTTTTGACTTCAGTATATTCACCCCTTATAGTGACTGCTATACATGTAACTGTTGACAACATTCACCGTGCCACTTTTCCTTCTTTATGCTCATAACAAATTACCTGTTCTCTTACTCTTCTTTCCTCATAGCGATGACGTTCATTATTTGATTTGCTTGTTCTCTCATTTAGCTTTTTCTGCTGCTGAGGGCCCCGACCAAAGAATACATAATTAACGAATGCATATTCCAATAGAGCCAGAAACACGAACACGAAGCATCCCATAAGATATACATCAATAGCCTTAACATATGGAATTTTAGGCAAGGTCTCCCTTAGATGTGTGTTAATTGTTGTCATAGTGAGCACAGTAGTCACTCCTGAAATACAAAAAAAACAAAAAAACATTTAAGTTCTCTAGGGAACTTCTCTTCTGATTTCCATCAAACCCCTTTCATTTACTGTAATCTATTGTTTGCCCATCTTTCACTTTGTAGTGTATTATAAGTATCCCCCAATCAGCTATTCCCCCAATCAGGAATGCCTTCCCATAGCCGCTTTTCTCTTATACCTGCATCCTTCTGTGACCAGTCTTTCTCTTTCCTTTAGTATGAACACTCATTTAATTAGCATGAGCAGAGAGAAGGCAGGGCCTACAATCCTCTGCATCCATAGTAGTGAAGTTGTGAACTTCTGGCACATGGTCTTCACAGTCACACTGTAGTGAAGTAGGGGAGAACCAGCACATGCATGGTAGATCTATCTGCATCAAAAGAGTTTGTACATGCAACTTTACTGCTGAGGATGCAGAGAACCATAGGTCCCTGGCTGTGCCCCCTCACCCATGCTTATTAAATGGGCATTCGGAATACTGGACTAGAAGTTGGAAGACTAGGCTGAAACCAAATGGATGTGATGTCACAGGAAGTTGCAGAGATAAAAGTGGACCGGCTCCTGTGACTGAGTTTAAGATCAGGCAAGACTATAGTTTTAGGTAATTACAATACATTACAAACTGAAATATGGGCAATTATTAGATTAAGTCAAAGGGGATTAAAGGGGTTGTCGGAGTTATTTTTTTGTTCTTTATATGTTACTAACTTGTCAGGTATAACAACTTTCCCATATACTTTGTGTTTCTAAAGCTGCTGGTTTCTCAGAGTTGACTGAGATTCACATGACCTGTGATGTCACCTTATCTCCCTGGTCTATGATGTTTCGTGTACAAGCCTCAGAGTTCAGATAAGAGTCTGTACACCAGACCTCACTGGCCACGCCCCCTTTCTTTGCCGGGCTCCTGCTATCTTCTCTCTCCCTGGATTCCTTCAGATAAAACATTAACCCCTTCAGCCAGAACACACTGAGGGCTCAAGGCTTTATAACAAATAGTAGCTGCAGCAGTGAGAGGAGACAAATGCTGGGCAATGAGCTATAGAGGAATTGTATTGCACAAGAACAGGTAGGGAGAATTTCCTGTGTGTATCAGCAGTGTCATTGTACAGCTGGGACACTTGTAGTCCTACACATACAACATGTTGCTGAGTATTCCAGCAGGCAGACATGTACTCACAGCACTTATATTCACTGCCTTTGCAGAGAAGGGGGGAGGGGCTGAGATTGTTGTTATTGCATGTAAACAAAGGCCAGAAGAGAACCAGGGAAATGAGGAAATATAGATTTTCTTTGCCTAAAACTTGCTGAACTTAGTTATATATTGTTGCCCATCAGATTTACAGTGCTATATATTTTTTTTCATAACTTGGACAACCCCTTTAATGGAAACCAGAAACCCCTTTTAAATCAACTTTTCTTCAAGAATTCTGTAATAAAAAATGCAAGTCTTTGGTCCTCCTAAATCTGACTGTGGATATTTATGAATGTTCTCTATTTTCAACACACAATGGTCTTTTTTGGGCCACTGTAACGTCAAACCAAGTTCCACTGACGATTATCAGCACATGTGAACTTCTGGAAGATCTAGCCAATCAGCATGGGCAGTTAAACTTTTGCATCACTGAAGTCAATGTTCTGATTAGCAGTCAGAATAGCTAAAGTTTTTTTTTTTATGAAAAAATAAATGAAATATAAAAATTCAAATTGCCCCCCTTTTCCACATAATAAAAATAAACAGAAAAATAACGATCATAGGCATTGCTACATCCCAAATTGTGGGACTAGTAAAATATACATGCATTTATCACATACAGCGAATGCAGTAAATGGAAAAAAAAAAAACTAAATTGCCAATTTGACCTTTTTTCATTGCTTCTCCTCCAAAAAACAATTGAATAAAAGTCATAAAAATCCCAACATAGTATCACTGAAAACTAGTAATTGCCCTGCAAAAAATTAGCCTTTACACAGCTCATGGGCGTCTCCTTTTCCCTGGCTGTGCCGCGATCCACATCGTGAACGTCACAGCCAAGGAGTTTTTTTCTCCCTGGCTGTGACGCTCTCAGATGTGATTGGATCGCGGCACAGCCAGGGAGAAGGAGACGCCCACTGAGAAACCCGGGCGTCTCCTCCTCCCTGTACCGATGCTCAGTATTAGCATACTGAGCGCGAAAAATACAGGGGGGCAGAGCGGGGCGCAGGAGCGCTATTTTGAAAAACCTGGGCGGGTGGCAGAATCAGCGGGGGGGGGTGCCCTGCAAGTAAAGGTATTTACCTACTATAATGTAAAACCATTAAAGGTCCTCTTTAAAGGGGGTTATCCAAATTCTAAAAAATCCCACCCAATGCCCGGGCCCCGCATATACATATTACCTGCTCCCCGGCACCCACGTTGCTCCAGATCCCTGCACGGCCGCTGCTGCATCTCCCTGTTGCATGGATCAAAACATCCAGCGACGGGGGAGGAGCCAATAGCAGGCTGCTACGGTGACCAGCCTCAAGGGTGCTTGTCACCGTCATTACCTTCTATTGGCTGCTCCGCTCCATCGCCAGATATTTTGATCTGCAAGACAGGGAGATGCAGCAGCGGCAATACAGGAAACGAGAGGGATGTGGGTGCCAGGGAGCAGGTACCATAAGTATAATATATACGAGGGGCCTGGACATTGGAGGGGGTCTTTTATAATTCAGATAATCCCTTTAAGATAGAAAGATTTGTTTCTTTGGTCAGAATATGGCAATGAAAATAAAAAAAAAAAATTCCCAAAGTTTTTATATTTTTAAGTATATAAACAGAAGAAAAACTATATAAATGTGGTATCGCTGTAATTGTACTAACTGAGAGAATGAAGGGCATAGGTCAGTTTTACCACACAGGGAATGCTGTAAAAATAAAACTATGGCACAATTTTGTTTTTGCTTTTTTTCCCCAATTTCATTTTTTCCAGCTTTGCACTACATTGTACGCAACTACTGGTGATATTAGAAAGTGAAACTTATCCTAATAAAAAGCCCTCATACTGTACGTCTGTGTGAGTGGAAAAATCAAAATGTTTTGGCTCTGGAAAAGCAGGGATTGAAAAAAATGAAACCACGAAAATGGAAAATCTCCATGTTCTCAAAGGGTTAAACTAATTCTCCATAGTTATCTTCCAATATTTCCAACTTACAATGGTACAGTAGCCCTGGACAAATTCATATTATTGAAATAAAATGTATGCTTGTATATACGTGTATGGCAGAGGCAGGATTGTAGTCCACCAAACAAATGTTAGGCAGACAGTCATCCATTGTATATGACCATCTTTACAGTACATACCGAGTGCCACTCTTGCAGCAGAAGCATCATAGTTTATCCAGAATGAAACCCATGACAGAATAGTGATCAAAATAGATGGCATGTAGGTCTGAAGTATAAAATATCCAATGTTTCTCTTAATTCGGAAACTCAGGGATAGACGAGGATAAGAACCTGGGAAAGAAGGGAAAAAAGCGTCCTTTATGCAGAAAAATTCATTAAAATCTTACAATGTAGATGTGTGCAGGATCACTATGTTGTACACATACAGTATTTCTTACATGGCCTGAGTAATGAATAATCCCCATAATTTACCACTGGAATAAAAAGAAAATCACAAGAAAACATCTACAATTTACAGCATATTTATTACAAAATACTTGCGCAATAAAATGGTTTAAAACAAAGCTGCCAGAATCCATGATGTTTTAGTGCAGTGAAAAGCAGGGCCACAGCAAGGGGGAGCAAGCGGGGTATGTGCCCCTGGCACAGAGGGTTGAGGCTTTGAGGTGGCACTTGGGCGCATGTCCTCCCCCTGCACAGAGGAAGAGCCCTGTGCAGCTGGAGAAAACCCTGCAGTAAGCATATACAGTGTGAGAAGGTAGAGGGGATACTACTGTGGCTGTACCAGAGGGCTGTACTAGACTCATGACTGCACGGCATCCATCCAATCAGCTGTTCTCAACTTCAGAACAGCAGATCACTTACTAACTAGGGCTGTTGGCTGATGACAACTCTAGCAAGTGATCCACCAGGGCTGTGCATGACGTCAGAAGCAGGGACCTGAGATGACGAGAACGGAGTGCGGAGCCTCCATTCTACCTCTCCTCTGCTGCTGGCTTCCTCCACAACAAACAAAAGCCACACAGTTTACCGTAAACTTTAAGTTTTGGGCAATTCTTTTGCAATGTATGTGTCTTGTGAAAAAAAGGGTATTTTTATGTTGCTGCATAATGTTGTCAGCAGTACCTATACCATTCATGTACCATATACTTACAACACATTGTAGGAAGCACTTCCCACCCATGACATAAATGTAAGGCATGGGAAAGCATAAAGATGACTAATCCCCTATTCACATTTCTTCTTCTTTTTCTTCTTATGCATTGTACATATTAAGCATGGTGTGGGAAGTACTTCCTGCTTGCACACAAATGAAGAAAGCAGTGCAGAAAGGGATTAAAACATTCAGCTCATACCTCTTATTTTTTAGTACATTCACGTACATGTCAGGAAGGGATCCTGACTCATATGGTGAACATAGGGCCCCAAAATATGCAACTTTATACCATACATTTAAAAAAAAAAGTACTGAACCATCACTTTTTAAAATACCTCTTTGGCATCCATGATGCTCATTATACCCTATGGCCTCTCTTTGTGGCCGGACCCTTACTGGCTAAATTATTCAACTGTATTGTGAATGGATGTTTGCTGATGCAGTAATAAATACAGACCACACACCAGACCATCCTAAACAAATGCAGACAATACATCAGACCCTCTAAATACAAGACCACTCACCAGGCCCCCTAGATACAGACTACACAGTTAAATTTGGTGAACACTATGGAAGGCCTTTGTGGGTAGTATGCATCCTACAAGTTCTTGGTTGGATCTTATGTGTACAAGATGGTAATTACCTGAGTACCTATTTTGTTTAGGAACTCAAGCTGTGGAGAATTACCTTTCAATGTGCAGGTCTCTCTTGGCTTCGATTCTTGGCCGCAAATGGGGAAGATTTAAATGAAAGAAAGCACAGCTGTATTCATTTAATGGCTTTTACTTCCTCCAACTATGGGAATTTTCTCCAGTAGCTATTTGAAGAGGACCCATCACCAGATTTATCATCCAGCCTCAGCCACTGTATCGATGCCGCTGCCCACAATGGGCATCACAGTTCTCATGCCCGGGCCAACGGGGAACTGCGCACGCGCGGGTTCTCTGCAGTTACTGGGGATGATGCAACAGACTTACAGGGCGGGACAAGAAAGAGGCTGGGGAGGAGTAATGTAAAAAAAAAGTCAGAGCGGCCTACACCCCAAACCCTGCCCTGGGCACTTGTGAGCACCATTAGCATATGGATTAAACAGCGTTTTTTCAGCTGCTGAAAGTGACAACAAAAGAACAAAGGTACCTTCAGAATCATGGCTAGTTGTGCTAGAGCCACATGTAAGCAGTGTATAACATCCAATTTTGTTGACAGACTCCCTTTAAAGAGAGGAGAGTGAGTAACCAGACTTCTACACATTTTCATAACTGTTAATGTTATTTAATTCTAAAATCATCTAAGCCTTTCTTAAAACAATCAACTGTCCCTGCTGAATACTATGTCACAGATTCATAGCTCCTTTAACGAATAAGGCCTATCACCTGTGGAGACTTCACTTTTTCTGTCCAGAGGGAGACAGTACCCCCCGTCTTGTGAGGGGATTTTACAAAAAACAATTTTGAACAGGTCTGACAGTAATACCTGTAAATAACTATTGAAACTGAACCCAATTGCCAATTATATATGGTTAACTTAGTACAGTAGTGAAAGGGGTAATTACTTTTTCAGATAGGGCCAGGTATGAACCTTTTTCCTTCAATAAATGAAATCATTATTACAAAACAGCATTTTGTGTATGCTGAGTTATCTTTCTCCAATATTAAAAGTAATTTGAAAAAATTGTGACAAATATCAAAAATAGAAGGGACTGGAAAGGGGCAAACACTCTTATTTTTTTAAAAGCAATTTATATATAACATCTCAATGTTATAAAGGGTTACTGGCTAATTCCATTAATAGATGATAAAATGCCTTTCCAGTCCCAGATGGGTTTGCATGGAGTCCTCACTTTCTTTCAGAAGTTGATGGACCTGATCCTATGGCCACATTATGACTTTCAGCTGCCTACATACTTTCAGCTTGGACTGGAAAAGTCACCTCTGTAAAGTACAATTGGTGCTGGACTGCATAAATGATACTGTCCTGAACATAAATCCAGAGAAGTGGGCAATAGGGTTATAGGAAATACCTTGAGTACTTCATTGGCAGACAATTAATTAAACCATAGATTAAAAAAACTGAGGCAAATATAGAAGACCCTTTAAAAAACAGAGCATCTGCAACCTTGAATCATCAGAAGCAGCATATTTTAATGGATTGTTAAACAAAGAAAAGGTTATATATATATATATATATATATATAAATATGAAGTAAGTCATGGATCTTTTCTTCAATTTGTGTGTCATTTATGTGAATGTTACTATGACCAGTGGCGTAGCTATAGGGGTCGCAGTTGCGACCGGGCCCCTAAGCCAGGGGGGCCCTGAGGCCGCAACGCCAATTAGGCAAGGTGCAGCGCAGCCCTACGAACAGTTGGGGGCGGCGGCGGGGTGGAGGGAGATGAGCGCTTCCATTACGGAAGCGCTCATGTCCATAGTCATCTGTATCATGGTCCTCAGGACGGCTATACAGATGCCTGTACTGCGGGGCATGGGAGGGAGAGGCGTCTCCCCTGCCCGTTCCTCTGATAGGCTGCAAGCACTAGGCCTGAAGCCTATCAGAGGCAGGCTCAAGCGGAGCGATGACGTCATCGCGCCACCTGAGCCGTACAGAGCGGGACACAGGCCAGAAGAGGCCTGCATCGCTTCGCTGGCAGCTCCATGGAGGTAAGTATTAATGTTTATTTTTTTTATTGTTGCAATTACGGACTGGAGCTCAATTGGGGGCACTGGGGGCATTTGTTACTGGCACTGGGGGCATTTGTTACTGGCACTCGGGGCATTTGTTACTGGCACTTGGGGCATTTGTTACTGGCACATGGGGGCATTTTTACTGGCACATGGGGGCATTTTTACTGGCACATGGGGGCACTTTTACTGGCACTTGGGGGCATTTGTTACTGGCACTTGGGGGCATTTGTTACTGGCACTTGGGGGCATTTCTTAATGGCATGGGAGCACTGGGGGCATTTTTACTGGCACTGGAGGCATTTCTTACTGGCACATGGGGGCACTGGGGGCATTTTTACAGGCACTGGGGGCATTTCGTACTGGCACATGGGGGCACTGGGGGCATTTTTACTGGCACATGGGAGCACTTTTACTGGCATATGGGGGCACTGGGGGCATTTTTACTGGCACATGGGGGCACTGGGGGCATTTCTTACTGGCACGGGAGCACTGGAGGAATTTTTACTGGCACTGGGGGCATTTCTTACTGGCACATAGGGGCACTGGGGGCATTTTTATTGGCACATTATTGCGGCACTTCTTACTGGCACATTGGAAGCATTATTACTTCTGGGGCACAGTGGGGACATTAGTACTGTTGGGGGCACTATTACTAACAAGTGCACTCTGGCACAAAATTATTAGTTGGGACTTTGGGGGGCACTATTACTGTGGGGAGCACCCTGGCACAGTATCAGCATAGCACAGTTATTTCTGGGGGGCGTTATGTTTACACTATTACTGTCAGGGACACTATTTGCTGGGCGCAGTTATTTTAGGACACTGTGTGCCAATAATTATTGAAGGGCATTATCTGTGTGGTATTAGTGGCACAGTACTGGGGGTGGTAGGATGATTTGTCCAGAAGACGGGAGGATGATGGAAAAGTAATAAACTAAGATTGTTTTCTGTCAAACTGCAGAGATGAGAAATGGCTGAAAAATGGTGTCTGGTCTGAAAGGAGAAGATGAGGAAAGAGAAGATCTACATCAGAGGAGACGTCACTGCATGTACGAGGTATGGGGTGCTGTATTAGGCTACATTCACACGAACGTTGTGTTTTGCGGTCTGCAAATTGTGGATCCGCAAAAAAAGGATGATGTTCCATATGGCATCTGTTTTTTTTGCAGATCCACTGTAACAATGCCTATCCTTGTCCGCAAAACAGACAAAAATAGGAATGGACATACAGATGCGGACAGCACATAGTGCTCATTGAAGTGAATGGGTCCGCATCTGAGCCGCAACTGTCGTGTGAATGTAGCCTTACCCTGTATGTTCTGTAGTGATATACGTAATGTTAGGAGGGAAAAGGTTAGGGTGAGAATTTGGCATGGGGGGGGGGGTGTTCAATTTTTGACTTGGCCGGCAGAAAAGCTAGGTGCACCAGCGCTGATGGAAGGGGGGGGGGCAAGCTGAACTCTTGCACCAGGGCCCATGAGCCTTTAGCTATGCCCCTGACTATGACACACTGCAAAGAGATTTGAGGAACATGTCAAAGAGTTTAGGATGTAGCCTCCAAATTCTCCAAAATATATGGTCTGATTTTCCCGACAACTGAACTACAGTTTACCAAAATGCATGTAAAAAAAACTCTACATTTAAGTTTAAAAATATTATTTCATCTGGATCTGATAAATTCATCCTGTAACACAGTGGGCAAGGACTCACTACATCTCACTGAATGAATTTAGCTTAAAGGCTATGTACACCTTTGGGGACATTTTTTTTTATTATTGTATCAAATTCATTTCAAGCTAAAAATCATTTTTTCATTTTTTGTTTATTAAAAATATGGATTCCCTTTATCTGTACATAGCCAATATGCTCTAGTAGCAGCCTTTGGATTGTCTCTCATTTCAGTCAGTTAGGTTGCTGACGTGCTCCTTATCTCTGCTCTCTGACATAATAAACACTCATGAAACTTACTGATAAGAATGTGGCTTAAATAAATGTTTATGACCTCTTAGTAATTTACAGATAAGGGTTATTAGATGCCCGGCACAAAGTGAAAGTACTAGTCACACACTTAGAAAAACAGTTAACCCTTTGTGACAGAACGGCTCAATATTTTTAGTAATGGCCAATTGAAAAAATGATTTTTAGCTAACAATGAGTAACATGCAATCATAAACAAAAATTGCCTTAGGAGGTGTACATAGCCTTTGATGCCACTCCTAAAGGCGTTATCTAAGTGGATCCAATTTTCATACTTTAACCCCTACACAGGGATCTTGTCTTTGCTGCAAGGGAACCACCAGACCACTACCTTTTGCAGTAGTCTCCGGTCAGTGACCACTGACCCAGGAGGGCTGAGATTCAACGATTCAAAGCACCTAGAGTACAGGGGAAGCTGTAGTTAGTGGACAAGCTGAGATCAGAGCAGGCAGAGTTTGATCAAAACAGAAAACATGTAAATGGGTAGGACAAGCAGCACAGGTTTAATATGTGGAAAATATGTGGCATAAGTGGAATAGGTACAACTCAGTAAACAGGTAGAGGTCAAGCAAGGAAAATCAGACAATAGAGTACACCTTCACATATCAAGACTAGACAGGAACCTTATTGCTCATGCACTTTCCCATAAGGACAGACACCTTTAACTTTTACACGCACCTTGACATAACTGTAAGTCCTTGGTGGAATGTGATTGCATCTGTAGCACAGGGGCTCCCTCTGTCCTATCAGAGTCCCTGTGGCAAAATCGCAGGGTTCCTATCAGTTACTATGACAGCTTGGAGGCTTGTAAAGGCTCCCAGCACTGTCATAGTGAGCCGTCTACAAAGCTATGCATCAGGCACAGGCTGACAGGCTCACTGTGAAAATCCCATAGACGGCAATAGCATAGTATTGCAATCTACGGGTCAAAAATACAGTTCACCTGCCAGCTCCACTGACATGTATGGAATGTCTGTGGACCCAAACCAATGAATTGAAAGATAAGGGAAAATTCCAGCATCAAGTTTCCGGATAAATGCAGTCTTTATTTCATTCATCGAAAACAATCCAAACAGCAAAGAATATAGCCTACGCATTTTGGGCATGTATCTCAGCTTTACTCATGAGTGCAAGTGTGAATATGACCCTTGCGGCATAAATATGTGTAAAAGACAATGAAAGGTAAAAGGAGAATTATTAAGGTGACACTTCCGATATAGTACCAAGGCTTCATAGCACCAAAAACACATTAACCCATCATGGCTTGAACACACAATTAACAAAATAAATGTGATGTTGCAGTGTGAATACATACATATAAATAACAATAATAAAATCTACAGGTATGCAAAAGTGCAAAAACACACAAAATATTCTTAACCCCTTCAAGCGACAGCCAGTTTGGACCAAATGTTGGAGCCCCATTTTTCAAATCTGACATGTGTCACTTTATGTGGTGATAACTTTAGAACGCTTTTACTTATCCAGGCCATTCTGAGATTGTTTTCTCGTCACATATTGTACTTCATGACAGTGGTAAATTTGAGTCAAAATATTTCACCCTTATTTATGAAAAAAATACCAAATTTACAAGAAATTTTGAAAAATTAGCAAATTTCCAAATGTCAATTTCTCTACTTTTAAAATACATAGTAATACCTCCAAAAATAGTTATTACTTTACATTCCCTATGTGTCTACTTCAGGTTTGGATCATTTTGAAATTTACATTTTATTTTTTTGGGACGTTAGAAGGCTAAGAAATTTAGAAGCAAATCTTGAAATTTTTCACAAAATTTCCAAAACCCACTTTTTAAGGACCAGTTCAGGTCTGAAGTCACTTTGTGAGGCTTCCATCATAGAAACTAGGGTTGTCACGATACCAGAATTTTGCGTTCGATACCGATACGTACAAAAGTATCACGATACTCGATACTGATATGATACCTCGCCAAAATAAAGAAGAACCTATTAATGCCACCCTGGCCCTTATCTGTGCGCCCCTCACCCCCCCCCAGACCTTGCTTTTGACCCTGCTCTGTGCACCACCCTGGCCCTTTCAATGCAGCCCCTGGCTCTTATCTGTGCCCCTTTGGCTGTGCCTACCTGGCCCCTGTCTGCACCCCTGGGATCTGACCCTTGTCTTTGTACGCCTCTTCCTGGTCTGAGCCCCTGGGCCCTTATCTGTGCCCCACTCCCTCTTTGTCTGTGCCTCTCTGGTTGTCGTCTCTGCTGCCCCCTGTGTGCGCCACCCTGGCCCTTATCTGTGCACCCCTCACCCCCCCTTCCCCCCCAGGACCTTGCTTGTGACCCTGCCCCTTACCCCTTATCTGTGCACCACTGGCCCTTTTCAGTGTAGCCCCTAGCCTTATCTTGGTCCCCCCAGGCCTTATTTGCACAGGTGTACTGTGACATCACTGTGTTTATTATCCCTGTACAGTGACATCACTGTGTTTATTATCCCTGTACTGTGACATCACTGTGTTTATTATCCCTGTACAGTGACATCACTGTGTTTATTATCTCTGTATGGTGACATCACTGTGTTTATTATCCCTGTACAGTGACATCGCTGTGTGTATTATCCCAGTGCAGGAAGAGGTAAGTGGTCCGTGTTTGTGTGTTTGTTTTCTATTTTTCAGGGTCGTGAATGCAGAGGACTACATCGGATTCAGTGGACTACGTCGGACCAGCTTTTTTTTTTTTTTTTTTTAAATAAAATGGTCAAACAGGGGTCTGGGGGAGTGTTTATTTCAATAAAATGTTTTATACTTGTGTGTGTGTATTTTTTTTTTTACAATACTACAGTTTTAGTAATTACGGCTATCTACAGACGGCCCTGATTACTAATACTGGGCTTAGTGCTTGCCGGTATGGCAGGCCAGCACTAACCCCAACATCTATTACCTCGGCACCCACCGCCACCAGGGGTGCCGGGAAGAGCCGGGTACCCGCAGGACCGGACCTTCTAAATTGAGGGTCTGGCTCTGGGGCGGCTGCAGGCTGGTACCATTAGGCTGGGAAGGGCCAATAACCGTGTCCCTTCCCACCCTGGTAGTGCAAGGCTGCCGCTGCTGGTTGTATCTGGCTGGTGAAGGAAAAAAGGGGGGGACCCCACGCCTTTTTTTTTTTAAATAATGAAATTTTTGAAAAAAAAATGGCGTGGGGTCCCCCCCTTTTTTCCTTCACCAGCCAGATACAACCAGCAGCGGCAGCCTGGCACTACCAGGGTGGGAAGGGACACGGTTATTGGCCCTTCCCAGCCTAATGGTACCAGCCTGCAGCCGCCCCAGAGCCAGACCCTCAATTTAGAAGGTCCGGTCCTGCGGGTACCCGGCTCTTCCCGGCACCCCTGGTGGCGGTGGGTGCCGAGGTAATAGATGTTGGGGTTAGTGCTGGCCTGCCATACCGGCAAGCACTAAGCCCAGTATTAGTAATCAGGGCCGTCTGTAGATAGCCGTAATTACTAAAACTGTAGTATTGTAAAAAAAAACACACACACACACCAGTATAAAACATTTTATTGAAATAAACACTCCCCCAGAGCCCTGTTTGACCATTTTATTTAAAAAAAAAAAAAAAAAGCTGGTCCAACGTAGTCCACCGAATCCGACGTAGTCCTCTGCATTCACGACCCTGAAAAATAGAAAACAAACACACAAACACGGACCACTTACCTCTTCCTGCACTGGGATAATACACACAGCGATGTCACTGTACAGGGATAATAAACACAGTGATGTCACCGTACAGGGATAATAAACACAGTGATGTCACAGTACAGGGATAATAAACACAGTGATGTCACAGTACAGGAATAATAAATTTCAGATCAACACATTATGCCCCCATCAGACCTCAGGTCAGTGTCTTGTGCCCCCATCAGACCTCAGGTCAGCGTCTTGTGCCCCCATCAGACCTCAGGTCAGCGTCTTGTGCCCCCATCAGACCTCAGGTCAGCGTCTTGTGCCCCCATCAGACCTCAGGTCAGCGTCTTGTGCCCCCATCAGACCTCAGGTCAGCGTCTTGTGCCCAGATCAGACCTCAGGTCAGCGTCTTGTGCCCCCATCAGACCTCAGGTCAGCCTCTTGTGCCCCCATCAGACCTCAGGTCAGCCTCTTGTGCCCCCATCAGACCTCAGGTCAGCGTCTTGTGCCCCCATCAGACCTCAGGTCAGCCTCTTGTGCCCCCATCAGACCTCAGGTCAGCCTCTTGTGCCCCCATCAGACCTCAGGTCAGCCTCTTGTGCCCCCATCAGACCTCAGGTCAGCCTCTTGTGCCCCCATCAGACCTCAGGTCAGCCTCTTGTGCCCCCATCAGACCTCAGGTCAGCCTCTTGTGCCCCCATCAGACCTCAGGTCAGCCTCTTGTGCCCCCATCAGACCAGCCTCTTGTGCCCCCATGTGCCCCCATCAGACCTCAGGTCAGCGAGTTGTGCCCCCCCTCAGACCTCAGATCAGCCCACCCAGCCACTTTTAAAAAATCATACTTACCTGTTCTGGCCGCCGCCGCTGTCCTCAGGTTCCCCGCTCCACTCTCTTGCCTGCCGGCGCTCACTATGACCTGACGCTGCGTCAGGTCATAGTGCGCGCCAGGGAAGACTGTGGAGCGTGGAACCAGTGAGGACAGCGGCGGCCAGAACAGGTAAGTATGATTTTTTTTTTTTTGGCTGGGACCTGGGTGGGCTGATCTGAGAGGGGTGCGGGGGCCCTGGCAGCGCGGCAGACAGATATTAGAACATGGGGCAACGCATTAAAGTGATGCGCGCGCCATGTTCTAAGTATCGGACTGCAAGAAAACTCTGTATCGAGCTTCGGTACCGCACTAGGTACCGAAACCGTACCGAGTTTTCGATATATTGTGCAACCCTAATAGAAACCACCCAAAAATGACCCCATTTTAGAAACTACACCCCTCAAGGTATTCAAAACTGGTTTTACAAATGTTATTAATCCTTTAGGTGTTCCACAAGAATTAAAGGAAAATGTAGCCAAAATTTCCGAATTTCACTTTTTTGGCAGATTTTCCATATAAATCCTTTTATTCCGAGAATAAAGCAAGGGTTAAATGCCAAAAAAACTCAATAATTATTACCCTGATTCTGTAGTTTACAGAAATGCCCCATTTGTGATCGTAAACTGCTGTACGGGCACACGGCAGGGCGCAGAAGGAAAGGAACGGGCCAGGGCAGATTTCACTGGAAAAATTTTAAGTTGCCATGTCACATTTGATGCACCCCTAGAGTAGGAAACTCCAAAAAACTGACCCCCATTTTGGAAACTACGGGATAAGGTGGCAGTTTTGTTAGTACTATTTTAGGGTACATACGATTTTTGGTAGCTTTATATTAAACTTTTTGTGAGGTAAGGTAACAAAAACTAGCAGTTTTGGCATTGTTTTTATTTTTTGTTATTTACAACTTTCATTTGACAGGTTAGATCTTGTGATATTTTTATAGAGCAGGTCGTTACGGACGCGGCAATATCTAATATCTATACTTTTTTTTATTTATTTAAGTTTTACACAATATTTTTGAAGCACAAAAAAAATCATGTTTTAGTGTCTCCATAGTCAGAGAGCTGTAGTTTCAGGTAGGGGCTCATTTTTTGTGGGACGAGATGACGGTTAGATTGGTACTATTTTTGGGGGCATACGCTTTTTTGATCGCTTGGTATTAAATTTTTTGTGATGAAATGTGACAAAAAATGGCTTTTTTTAGACAGTTTTTATTTTTTACAGTGTTCACCTGAGGGGAGAGATCATGCAATATTTTTGTAGAGCAGGTTGTTACGGACGTGGCAATACCTAACATGTATACTTATTTTTATTTAAGTTTTACACAATAATATCATTTTTGAAACAAAAAAAAAAAAACATGTTTTAGTGTCTCCATAGTCAGAGAGCTGTAGTTTTTTTTATTTTTTGGGCGATTGTCTCAGGTAGGGGCTAATTTTTTGCGGGACGAGATGACGGTTTTATTGGTACCATTTTGGGGTAAATATGCCTTTTTGATCGCCTGCTATTACACTTTTTGTGTGGCAAGGTGACAAAAAATGGCTGTTTTGGTATAGCTTTTTTTTTTTTTTAAATTTTGCGGGGTGGACCATGTGATGCTTTTATAGAGCCGGTCGATACGGATGCGGCGATACCTAATATGTGTACTTTTTCTTTTTTTTTTTTTTTTACTTTTTTTTACTTCATTTGGGGAAAAAAGGCGCTTTTTTTTTTTACTTTTTTTTAAACTTTATTTTTTTTTACTTCTTTTACTTTCTTTTTACACTTTTTTTTTTTTACTTTTTACATTTTTTTTTAATTTATCAAGACCCATTTGGATCTTGAAGATCCAGTGTGCTTGATGGCTATACAGTGCATTGCAATAGTAATCTATTGCAATGCACTGTATCAGTGCTACACTAAGGCTGATCAGACCCTGAGGGTCTAATCAGCCTTAGGTACATGGCAGCCAGGACGCTTTTGTAAAGCGTCTGGTTGCCATGGTAACCATCGGGCCGCTGCCATTGCAGCAGCGGCGGCCCGATGGCAGAGAGAGGGAGCTCCCTCCCTCTCAACCCCATGGATGCCGCGGGCGGCTACTGACCGCAGCATCTATGGGTTTAAACAGCTGAAATCGGTGCCAGCACCGATTTCAGCTGTAGCAGCAGAGTGTGAGCTGTAATTACAGCTCAGGATCGGAGCCGCTGCCATCAAAGATAACAGCGCAGGAAGGGGCCACTACAAAGAGGAGGGGGCCACTATAAGAGGAGGGGGCCACTATAAGAGGAGGGGGCCACTACAAGGGGTGAGGGGAGCGCATCCTACCTGGTTTCAGGCTGCGATCTCCAGAGTAGAGATCGCAGCCTGAAACCGGCATTTTAACATTGAAGCGCTGGATTGGTTAGTCTGCAGAGACTAACCAATCGGAGAGCTTGCCGGCAAGGGACCACTCTGATTGGTCCCTTGCCGGCTTCCCCGAGGTCTCTGCTCTCCGGGAGAGCAGAGACTCCAGGCTGTGACACTTTATAGTGTCACAGTCCCGGTAAGCAGTTTGGACGTAACTGCACGTCCAAATGCCGCAACTTACTTGCACTTTGGACGTAGAGTTACGTCCAAATGCGCCAAGGGGTTAAGAAGGAAAAGGAGCAAAGACATCTTGTCATGTGGTTGTCTTTCATCCCTTTCCATCTTGTTTGAGAATATTTTCTGTATTTTTGCACTTTTATGTAATTTTGTAGATTTTGTTATTATTTTTTTTATCTGTATGTATGTATGTATGTATGTATTCACACTGTGGCATCACACATATGTTGTTAATTGTGTATTCAAGCCATGAAGGGTTAATGTGTTTTTGGTTTCTATGCAGCCTTGGTATCATGCAGGAAGATAACAGGTATTACAGTCTATGCTACAAGCAATCAGGAGTCCCCTAAGGGGCAAAAATTACAGTTAAAAAAAAAATTCAAAATTATTAGAATACTAAAAATATTTTCTATGCGATGAATGCCGTAATGGTAAAAAATGGACAATATGCTGTTTTTTTGTCACTTTGCTTCCGGCTAAAAAAATTGAATAAAGTGATCAAAAAGTCATATTTACCCCAATAAGTCACCAATAAAAACTACAGCTCACCCTGCAAAAGACAAGTCCTCACATAGCTCTGCAGACAGAAATATAAAAAGTTGTGAGTATCAGAATATAGTGATGCAATAAAAATGTGATTTCAAAGCATTTTTTTTTTAAGTAGTAAAACATAATAAAAGCTGTATAACTTTATCGCCATAATCGTGTTGATCTGCAGGTTAAGGTTACAGCACACTGCCCAAAAAGCCTTGGTAGAATTGACATTTTTTCCAGTTTTACCCCTTTTTCAAATACAAGCTAAGGTAAAATAAATGGCGCCATAGTAATGTCCCAAAAAAACAAACATTTATCCCCCCTGATTTTCATGCTCTCTACTGAGCCTTGCAAAAGTATTCGGTCCCCTGGAACTTTTCAACCTTTTGCCACATTTCAGGCTTCAAACAAAAAGTATAACATTTTAAATTTTTGGTGAAGAATCAAAAACAAGTGGGTCACAGTTGTGAAGGGGAACAAAATTTATTGGATCATTTAAAATTTTTTTGTAATAATAAAACTGAAAAGTGGGGTGTGCAAAATGATTCGGCCCATTTACTTTCAGTTCAAAAAACTCACTCAAGAAGTTCATTGAGGATCTCTGAATGATCCAATGTTGTCCTAAATGACTGATGAAGAGAAATAGAATCCACCTGTGTGTAATCAAGTCTCCGTATAAATGCACCTGCTCTGTGATAGTCTCATGAAGACCAAGGAACACACCAGGCAGGTCCGTGACACTGTTGTGGAGAAGTTTAAAGCTGGATTTGGGTACCAAAAGAATTCCCAAGATTTAAACATCCCAAGGAGCACTGTGCAAGCGATCATATTGAAATGGAAGGAGTATCAGACCACTGCAAATCTACCAAGACCCGGCCATCCCTCTAAACTTTCATCTCAAACAAGGAGAAGACTGATCAGAGATGCAGCCAAGAGGCCCATGATCACTCAGGATGTACTGCAGTAATTTATAGCTGAGTTGGGAGAGTCTGTCCATAGGACAACAATCAGTCGAACACTTCACAAATCTGGCCTTTATGGAAGAGTGGCAAGAAGAAAGCCATTTCTTAAAGATATCCATAAAAAGTCTTGTTTACAGTTTGCCACAAGTCACCTGGGAGACACACCAAACATGTGGAAGAAGGTCAGATGAAACCTAAATTGAACTTTTTGGAAACAATGCAAAACGATATGTTTGGCATAAAAGCAACACAACTCATCACCCTGAACACACCATCCCCACTGTCAAACATGGTGGTGGCAGCATCAGGGTTTGGGCCTGCTTTTCATCAGCAGGGACAGGGAAGATGGTTAAAATTGATGGAAAGATGGATGGAGCCAAATACAGGACCATTCTGGATGAAAACCTGTTGGAGTCTGCAAAAGACCTGAGACTAGGACGGAGATTTATCTTCCAACAAGACAATGGTCCCAAACATAAAGCAACATCTACAATGGAATGGTTCAAAAATAAACGTATCCAGGTCTGAGAATGGCCAAGTTAAAGTCCAGACCTGAATCCAATTGAGAAAAGGTGGCGCAACAAAGTGTTAATGCAAGGGGGCCGAATAATTTTGCACGCCCCACTTTTCAGTTTTATTATTACAAAAAAAGTTTAAATGATCCAATAAATTTTGTTCCACTTCACTACTGTGACCCACTTGTTGTCGATTCTTCACCAAAAATTTAAAATGTTATATCTTTTTGTTTGAAGCCTGAAATGTGGCAAAAGGTTGAAAAGTTCCAGGGGGCCGAATACTTTCGCAAGGCACTGTATATGCTCAGATTAGAGAATTTCTGGGGTATGAATTGGTGGGAGGACTTACTGTATCTCAATATATGCAGACTATATTGTGCTAACCTTAAACACTTCCCTTCCGCCCATAGTACATAAACGTCCGGGAAGTGGTTATCTATCTCTGAATGGACGTTTCTGAACGTCCATTCAGAGATAGCAGCTGCACGCTAATCGTGCAGCTGCACAGTGGGGTACCTGCTGTCAGTGACAGCAGGGTACCCCAAAGAGAAGGCAGGGACCGTTCCCAGGGGTCCCTGCCTTGTATATCGCTGTATACACAGCGCTCACCGAGCGCTGTGTATACAGATCAGGAAGCGCTATTGCGCTTCCTGTTCCGGCCCGGCAGTCATGTGATCGCCGGGGCCGGGAGAGTGCAGGAGCTGCCGGGTCTCTCATAGACCCGATCAGCCCTGCACTGAGGCTGTACAGCATAGTATTATGCTGTACAGCCTCTCTGGGGATGTATTTCCCCTGTAACTGGGGCTACTATGTCAGCCCCAGTTATAGGAGAAATCAAGTGTAAAAAAAAATAAATAAGTGAAGTTAAATGTCCCCCTGAGGTCTTGTATGACCTTATGGGGGACACAAACTAAAAAATAGAGTATTATAAAAAAAAAAAATCATATATATATATATATATATATATATATATATCAGGGGCGTAGCTATAGGGGAAGCAGGGGAAGCGGCTGCTTTGGGGCCCAGACCCCCAAGGGGCCCCCTCAGGGGGAAGACTAAAAGATTTTATTGTCAGGGCCACCTCAACTGTCATGCCTTGTCTGAGAACTCAATCTTGACCAACCACAGAAGTGGGGGTTGCAAAGAAGTTGCTGGGAGGGGGGGCCCCATTCAAAAATTTGCTGTGGGGCCCAGTCAGTTGTAGTTACGCCACTGATAAATATCACATGATCTACCCCATCAAGTGAACTGCGTAAAAAAAATCTAATAAAAATTATGCCAAAACAGCTTTTTTTTTGTCGCATCACCTACCAAAAAACATAATATCAAACAATCAAAAAGTCGTATGCATCCCAAAATGATAGCAATAAAAACGTCACCTCATCCCGCAAAAAATGAGCCACCACACAAGATCATAGCCCGAAATATGAAAAAAATTGCTCTTAAAAAATTGCAACACAAAAACATGATTTTTTTTCTAAAAATGCTCTTATTGTGTAAAACGTAAAAAAATAAATAAAAAATAGACATATTTGGTATCTTTGCGTCCGTAACAACTGGCTCTACAACATTATCACATGATCTACCCCATCAAGTGAACGGTGTAAAAAAAAAATATAGATGAAAATTTGCTTAGCGAAATTTTTCTTTCCTTTAGTCCAAAGGCAGCACAACACAATGGGTTAATGTTTCCCTCCTCCCGTCTAGGACAGAAGAAAATGATTAGTAAATCAGACTAATTAACCCCCTATAAAGGAGTGCACACCCACAGGATAGATGTGTTTTTTTATCAAGCAATAACTTTTACAGGGAGGGATACTTGTGCTGCCTTTGGACTAAAGGAAAGAAAAATTTCGGTAAGCAAATTTTCATCTTTCCTTATCGTCCAAAGGCAGCACAACACAATGGGAATTGACACGCAGTAATAAGCCAGGGGGGTCCAAAATTCAGCCTAATAATCACTTGTTTGCCAAAGGCTGAATTGCAAGTACCCGATACCTCAACTTAATTATTTTGTAAAGATGCATGGAGACGACCATGTAGAGGCTCTTCATATTAGATATTTTTTTTTCTCTCTCTCTGCCCAAGCGACTAAGTGGACAGGGTTGAGTGTGTTGTAACTCCATCCGGTAACTGGAGTAACTTGAAATCTAGAAGCAGTATTCTTAATCCAAGCAGAGTAGGCTTGTTGGGTTTTTATGCTTCTCTATAAGCTGTTGGTCACCCGACCTGAAGGACCCTGGATCTCCAATGATCAGTAGATGAAGCTTGTCTTGATCAGCTGAATGAGGAATCTGAAAGATGAATTTCTTAACATACATTCATGTTAGATGAGAGATCTAGAAGGATCTACAGCAACAACCTTAAAGGAGAGTCCTCTTGATGAACATTGAGATATGGATCTTGTATTTCCACCATCTTCTTGGCTGATGAAATTGCCAACAGAAATAAACCTCCCAAATATGAACCTTAGAGGAGCTTCTGTAAGAGGTTTAACCAGGGTGTAAAGAACAACCTGATTCCAGGCTGGAATTGGAGGCTTAACAATTAATTTAAATTGAAGAAAAAGCATGAATGCACAAAGGCATAAGTGGCAGCCCTGAAATGCAACCTAAAGTGGAAAAAGAAAGCAAAGTTTTCCACCACCACCTCAGTCCTGAACCAAAAATTCTAGGCTGTGAACTGAGCATGTTTGGTGTGGAAGCTGTAGGCCTGCTTGATCGAGAAGAACTGGCTGGACTGTATGTTCAATAATTTCCTCTGGCAAATTGTACCAGTGAGGGATCAAGCCCTTCAGGCTAGATGAGCACCATGGCTATGGCCGAAACTCACATCCCACTTCCCTGAACACTCAGGATATGAGGGTGATAGAGGAAAATTTGATTGAACAATTCCTGTCATCTATTCTTCTGATGGATCCACCTGATTCAGGAGCAGAAAAATTGAGCTTAGTATTGGAGACTGACCCCATTGCCTCTAAATGGGATACCCCATCTACATATGATGTGATAAAGATACAGTTGCTGAGACTTTAACTGAGACCTACTTAACCGCTCCTCCTGAACCCTCAGAATACCTTGAACGGGGAGAGAGTACTTCCCGAGAGTACTACCAGTGCTATTGGAACAGCCAGAAACAACAAACTTGTTCAGTATACTCCGGACAAAGCCATCCAACAGGATTTCTCAAGATTCTGGCTTGACTACCACAAGATGACCCAGGCTTGATAAACCTTGGTTCTTCCTGAAACAAAGCTGTTTAGCAATGTAGAATAATGGCCAGAGCTTCTATCGAAGAGGTCAGGGATTTTTACATTTGTGGACAGAGAGGCTTCTGGGCTGCTCTGATAGCAATCTTGACCAGCAAAGGAGTGGCGGATGTACAGGAGATGCTGGGGGAGCCCTATTAAAATATTGCTGTGGGCAATACGCTGCCTGGCCTGCTCCCGTTATTCCCAGTTACTCCACTGGCCCTTGGTGATGGGACCTTAAGCATCACATACACCTCTATTTCTGGATCTGCTCCAGTGAGAGCCAAGCAACCAGTTCCTAGAGTGCATGGTAGGCCGCAGAGTGGCCGGCGGCAGCCCGCTGAGAAGTGAATCCTTCCACAACCTCTGCACCACACAATTGGTGCAGACATTACCTATATTGTCCATAGTTGGTGCAGACATCTTCAAGATTCATGGATTACTCTGCAGAGTTCTGTATTTGTAACATATCATTCCGCTCACACATACAGTCACAAAAGAGCAGCTCCAGGACACAAAATCCTTAAGCTGCTGTGATTACGCCATTCTAGTGCTTGGAGAGCCAGGACACTCCAGGATAGATCTCAGCTCAATCATCCCATGGAACACCCAATGGGGAAATTAAATCTGGAAACCACTTCCAGAATGGTATGAATGCAGTTAATTCCTGGAGACCACCTCCAGCTCTATAACCTGCATATAACTCTGGGTACACACTTCCAGATCAGACATGTTAAGCGGTTAGTCAGGAGACACCTCCAGCTATATAACCTGCATATAACTCTGGATACACACTTCCAGATCAGACATGTCAGCCGTTGGTCCAGGAGACACCACACTGGACAATCTTATGGCACTTCATGGTATAGTCTGGAGACACTTCCAGTTATATAATATCAGGCTTGACAACCATACTGGCCTTCACAGCAGCAGGAGCCTCTGTATGTGTGAGCTTCCTTGTCCTAGACAGAAGAAAAAACACATCTATCCTGTGGGTGTGCACTCCTTTATAGGGGGTTAATTAGTCTGATTTACTAATCATTTTCTTCTGTCCTAGACGGGAGGAGGGAAACATTAACCCATTGTGTTGTGCTGCCTTCGGACGATAAGGAAAGAAAAATGCCCCTAAACTGCTTTTTTTTTTGTTAACCTCCCAAAAATTAGATTAAAAAGTGATCAGAAAGCCGGATGTACCCCAAAATGGTTCCAATAAAAAGCACAGCTTGTCCCGCAAAAATTAAGACCTTACGCAGCTCAGTCCACAAAAAAATTTAAAAGTTATCACTCTTACAGACCATGACAAAAAATTCCATGTTAGAAAATGCAGATGCTGCTCCTCCCCTTCTGAGCCCTGGCGTATCCCCAAATAACAGTTTACGACCACATGTGGGGTGTTTCTGCAAACTGCAGAATCGGGGTAATAAATATTGAGTTTTGTTTTGTTGTTTACCCTTGATGTCTTACAGCAAAAAAAATGATTAATATGGAAAATCTGCAAAAAAAGTTAAATTTTGAAATTTCGCATCTATTTTGCTTTAATTCCTGTGGAATACTTAAAGGGTTAACAACATTTCTAAAACCAGTTTTGAATAGTTTGAGGGGTGTAGTTTATGGCTGGTTTCTATTATGTAAGCCTCACAAAGTGACTTCAGAACTGAACTGGTCCTTAAAAAAGTTGATTTTGCAAATTTGCAAAAATTGCGTCTAAAATTCTAAACCTTCTACTGTCCTAAAAAAATAAAATGACACTACCAAAATGATGCCAACATAAAGTAGACATATGGGGAATCTAAATTAAAAAGGATTTTATGGGGTATCACTATCTGTCTTAAAAGCAGAAAGATTGAAATTTAGAAAACAGTGAATTTTTTCAAATTTTTGTTAACTTTTGGATTTTTTTATAAATAAAATTAAAACTTATTGACTCAAATTTACCATTAACTTGAAGTACAGTGTGTCATGAGAAAACAGTCTCAGAATCGCTTGGATAAGTAAAAGCGTTCCAAAGTTATTACCACATGAAGTGACACATGTCAGATTTGCAAAATTAGGCCTGGTTAGGAAGGGGGGAAATGGCCCAGATCTAAAGTGGTTAAAACACCCCCACCAATCTTTACAAGAGGCAATGTAAATAATCCATCTTTTCCTGCAACACATCTTACTACAAACTGAATGAATCAAAGTCACAGGTGTTTCCCCTTTACTTCCCTCCTTCTTCAATTATCCAATTTGGCCACACCTGAAATATCTTGGATTGACTGCATAGCAGCTTTTCAAATGCTTCCAAAAACTACACTTCCCAACACCACTATATTTAATCAGAATCCTACTACCATCCTACTTCCCCGTTTCTTTTTCTCCAAATAACTCCATATCAGCATGGCTTCATGAGGGATCGGTCATGTCAAACCAATTTAATCAGTTTCTATGAGGAGGTAAGTTCTAGACTTGACCGCGGCGACTCAATGGATGTCGTATATTTGGACTTCTCCAAAGCGTTTGACACTGTACCACATAAAAGGTTAGTATACAAAATGAGAATGCTTGGCCTGGGAGAAAATGTCTGTATGTGGGTAAGTAACTGGCTTAGTGATAGAAAACAGAGGGTGGTTATTAACGGTACATACTCAGATTGGGTCACTGTCACTAGTGGGGTACCACAGGGGTCTGTATTGGGTCCTATTCTCTTCAATATATTTATTAATTATCTTGTAGAAAGCTTGCACAGTAAAATATCAATTTTTGCAGATGACACTAAACTGTGTAAAGTAATTAACACAGAGGAGGACAGTACACTGCTACAGATGGATCTGGATAGACTGGAGGCTTGGGCAGAAAAGTGGCAGATGAGGTTTAACACTGACAAATGTAAGGTTATGCATATGGGAAGGAATAATGCAAGTCACAAGTACATACTGAATGGTAAAGCATTGGGTAACTCTGACATGGAAAAGGACCTAGGAATTTTAGTGAACAGCAAACTAAGCTGCAGAAACCAGTGTCAGACAGCTGCTGCCAAGGCCAATAAGATAATGGGTTGCATCAAAAGAGGCATAGATGCCCGTGATGAGAACATAGTCCTGCCACTTTACAAATCACTAGTCAGACCACATATGGAGTACTGTGTACAGTTCTGGGCTCCTGTGAACAAGGCAGACATAGCAGAGCTGGAGAGGGTTCAGAGGAGGGCAACTAAAGTAATAACTGGAATGGGTGGACTACAGTACCCAGAAAGATTATCAAAATTAGGGTTATTCACTTTAGAAAAAAGACGACTGAGGGGAGATCTAATAACTATGTATAAATATATCAGAGGTCAGTACAGAGATCTCTCCCATCATCTATTTATCCCGAGGACTGTGACTGTGACGAGGGGACATCCTCTGCGTCTGGAGGAAAGAAGGTTTGTACATAAAAATAGAAGAGGATTCTTTACGGTAAGAGCAGTGAGACTATGGAACTCTCTGCCTGAGGAGGTGGTGATGGTAAGTTCACTATGAGAGTTCAAGAAGGGCCTGGATGTATTTCTGGAGGGTAATAATATTACAGGTTATAGTTATTAGAGATGGGTCGTTGATCCAGGGAGTTATTCTGATTGCCTGACTGGAGTCGGGAAGGAATTTTTCCCCCCTAAAGTGAGGAAAATTGGCTTCTACCTCACAGGGGTTTTTTTTTTGCCTTCCCCTGGATCAACTTGTAGGAAAACAGGCTGAACTGGATGGACAGATGTCTTTTTTCGGCCTTACAAACTATGTTACTATGTTACTAAATGAACCCAGCTGTTGAATCGCTTCATATGGGCCAAGGGGAAACCTTGTATTGCCACCTCTTTATTCACCAAATGCCAAATCTATGGTGGTGCGAGACAAACACTGGGTAAATATTGCTGCTTTAAGTGCTCCAGAAGCTGACTTTAAGGGAGTAATTTATTATTAGATATACGACAATTTTTAGCGTATATCTGGGGTATTTGCGGCCAAATCTGCGACTTTTCCCCTCTCACGCCAGATCTAAAAAAGTGGTTGTGTCATTGGCGTGGAAGAGGGTAGGCCAGGCGGTCCGTCTTATTTACTGTTTTCTACAACTGTTTAAGGTGTAGAAAATTATCTTAATCTACGCCAGCAAGAGACCTGGCGTAAATTTAGGCCGGCAGTGGATGTGCCTAAGTTATGTAGAGGCTGGTGAAAGTGGAATTAAGTAGGGATGGGCGAACCCATGGAATTCGGGTTTGCCGGATCGGCTGAACTTCAGGTCAAAGTTTGGGTTCGGGACCCGAAATTGACCCGAACTTCACCCCGAACCCAGACCCCATTAAAGTCAATAGGGACCCGAACTTCACTTTATTATTTTCCGTTATTACATGGTTGTAATGGAAAATAATAGCATTCTTAAGACAGAATGCTAAATAAAATGGCCATTCAGGGGTTAAAAATAATAAAAGAAAAAACTCACCTCATCCACTTGAGGACCTTCTATCTTCTTTCAGCAGGACCTGCAATGACGTCACCGCGCTTACCACGTGGTGAGCGCGGTGACGTCATTGCAGGTCCTTTTGCAGGTCCTGCAGAAATAAGAAAGATGTGGAGACTGGCTACGCGATCAAGTGGATGAGGTGAGTTTTTTAAAATTATTTTTAACCCCTGAATGGCCATTTTATTTAGCATTCTGTCTTAAGAATGCTATTATTTTCCATTATAACGATGTTATAATGGAAAATAATAAAATCACCATAACCCGAACTTTAGTGACAAAGTCTGGGTTTGGGTACGGGTACCCAATCTCGCAAAGTTCGGTACGAACCGGAACTTTGCAGTTCGGGTCCGCTCATCTCTAGTATTAAGACTGTCCTCTATAATGCCGGCCTTAAAAATTACCCCATAAATCTTTGTTAGCTTCACTAGATCCATATTTTTCTTCACTATCACTATTGTCTTTGACTTTCACTGCTACAAACTGGCAACAGTATAATACATTGAGCTCCAACTCACTTGTGTCAATAAAAGACTCCTCTTACCTCGATTTTCTAGAGTTGCTCATACCTGATTTAGGCGTAGGATAATGGAAGCCTAACAAAATAAAGACGATTGCCCAAATGTTAGGTGGTGACCATATATACCCTTGTCTATCTTATCAAATCTCCAATAAGGGTCTTCATGAATACTTAAGGATCAGGTATCATCACCAAATTACCCCATTGTTCACCCCATTGTTCAATATAACTGCTAATGCTGTCCTTGAGGTCACGTCCCAAGCCTTCTTTATGACTAGTGATAAGCGAATCGACTTCAGATGAAACATCCAAAGTCGATTCGCATAAAACTTAGATTCAATACTGTACGGAGTGAGAGATCCGTACAGTATTAGAATGTATTGGCTCAGATGAGCCGAAGTTCGAGAAAAGGGTTTTTTTACACACATTTACAAATTTATTTATGAAGTTATTACGCAAAGTCTCGTGAGACTTCGCAAAGTTATTACTTTGGCTCATCTGAGCCAAAACATTCTAATACTGTACAGAGTGCTTTTGGAAAGTCAAGACACTTGACTTTAAGACACTTACCCAGGTGATACCACACAGGAGGCTGTTTCTTTCTCTCCTTTTCTTCTAGTTTTTTAATGCACATCGTTAAAAGCTATCGACAGTATCCCGCATAAGAGTGACCTCTACAGCACGTCTGCCCCCTTAACAGTGAGCTCCCCCACAGTGCCCTGCCTCCTTAAAATGGGACCTCCCCAACAGCCCACCCCTTAACTTTGACCTTTACAGCAGCTTGACCCTTTAACAGTGAGTTTCACAGCACTCCACCCCCTTGACAGTGACCTCCACAGGGGCGCACCCCTTTAACAGTGACCACTTCAGCAGCCTGCCCCTTAACACTGACCTCCATAGCAGACCATCCCCTTAACTGTGATCTCCACCATTCCCTGCCCCCTTAACAGAGACCTCATCAGCACCTGTCCCTTTAACAGTGACTGCCACAGTACCCCGCTCCTTTAACAGTGACCTCACAGTACCCTGCTGCCTTAACAGTGACCTCCACAGCAGCTGCCCATTTAATAGTGGCATCCAGAGTCCCCTTCCCCCTTAATAGTGACTTCCACAGTGCCCGTCCCTTTAACAGTGACCACCAGAGCGGCCTGCCCCTTAACAGTAACATCCACAAAGAACGCCCCTTTAACAGTGACCTCCAAAGCGGCGCCCCTTTATTAGTGACCTCCACAGAACCTGTCTCCTTAACAGTTATTTCCACAATAACTCGCCCCTTAACAGTAGCCTCCACAGCACCTACCCCTTTAACAGTGACCTCCACAGCAGCCCGCCCTTTATTTGTGACCTCCACAGTACCCCATCTTGTTAACAGATTTCCATAATAACCCACCCCCTTAACAGTGACATCCACAGAGCTCCGTTCCCTTAAAATGTGACCTCCACAACACCCTGCCCCTTAACAATGACCTCCATAGCAGATCATCCCCTTAACTATGATCTCCACTGTTCCCTGCCCCCTTAATAGAGATCTCCACAGCACCTACCCCTTTAAGAGTGACCTCCACAGTCCCCTGCCCACTTAACGGTAACCTCCATAGTGCCTGCCCCTTTAACAGTGACCTCCACAGCATGCTGCCCCCTTAACAGTGACCTCCACAGCACCCTCCCCTTTAACAGTGACTTTCAAAGTGTCCACCCCTTTATTAGTGACTTCCACAGTACCCCATCTCCTTTACAGTGATTTCGACAATTTACCGCCCCCTTTACAATGACCTCTACAGCACTCTGCCCCTTAACACTGACCTCCAAAGCGGAATGGCCCCTTAACTGGGACCTACACAGCATTCTGTTCCCTTAACAGTGTCATCCAAGGTGAGCTACAGCAGTGAAGAAAATGGCTGGGTTGTTATGGAAACCTGGTGTAAAACTGTGTGCATGTCGAGACTAAGGGCCTGCAAGCCCTTCTATGGGCTGATAAGGGTCATGTGATCGTGCGCATGGCAGTTGGGATATGAGTGAAAAACATGCAGGCTTCTATTGGCTAATGTAGGTCATGTGTTGATGCCATATTTAGACCTGGTCTAAAACCTTTCTGGATACCTGATGTGCCAAATTTGGTGCAGATTGGTCCAGTCATTTGGTCGCACATAAAGAACTGACAGACAGAAACTCGCCTTTCTGAACAGTAATAGGACCCAGGGCATATGTGTGTGTATAGAGTGACCTACAGTGCTCCCTCTCAGTCTCCTAGCCCATCGTAAGTGGCGTATTTCTGCAGAGGGCACCACTGTCCCTCCATATGCTGATTAACATTAAGCTGGCTCTGTGACTATTAAAGGAGGATCTTTCACTGTTGTTCAGCTGCCGGTCCTCTAATGGGCAGGTAGCTGAACAACTCTGGAAGGCACTCCCTGTAATATCCTTGCATCCTCTGCTTTCTGCTCTCTCATTTTGAGACAGTTGGAAGGAGCACTACAGCTACTTCAGTCGTAGTTGTTGTAGTGACCCAAATCCTGACCAAACCAGGTGACAGAAGTCTCCACTTCACTCACAGGGTGACAGAAACCCCCTGCAGGCCAGCCCACATGCCTTTACTTAGAAGTGTCAGTTCGGCTGGCTATTTCTACTACAGTATTTCAGTGCTGTTGCTCACTAGGTGGCACTGTCTGAGGAGATCGCCTCACATTGCCTAATGGCAGATTGGCCCCTAAGTGATTAGTACACCAATACACAGGGTATTGCTCCAAATTATCGGTGAAAGAGGATGAGATTGGATGGCTCAGTCCTCCTGTCAGTCGCAGCAGGATTACATGGAGGTGACTTTGGAATCTGACACCATTCCGTGGAGCCATTGTTCCTCCTGTTCCTCCTCTTTGTAGCCCCAGAGCCCTTTCAGTCTTCACTGTCCCTACTTAGTGGGGCGCCTTCCTTTTTCCTAAGAAGTGGCAAAAAATCCCCACCACTCCCTACATCAGATAATCTCCTTGTTAACAACTTGGGTGAGAGCCATCAACGTTTCTGCTGCCCTGGGGAGGAGGCTGGGGACCCCATGCATAGCTGTTTTGATAGTGAGGATAATGGTGGCACCTGTATCCATTGCACTGGCAGTAGAGGCAGCAATAGTGGCCGAGGAGAGGCGATGTACCTCCAAAAGAATAGCCAGGGCCATATTTGCTTTGGGGTCTGGTGATGCCGATGACAATCACTGTGAGTGGCCCACAACGTGCCATAGCTAAGCCCAGTTTGGCTCCTGTACGGAGCCAAGGCTGGCTTGCATGTTATAAAAGTGCCTTGTACTCTCACTCCACGGTGGACACCTAGAGCAGTTTTTACTGGCAGGAAGAGAACATGTCTTTCACGCCCACTAGCCTAATGTTTTTTTTTCCTGCAGCAGAGAGGTAGCACCCCAGTAACATGGCCAGGTCCCTTTGACTCCCACCTTCTGAAGATTATATCGGTCTGGCTCCCACAGCAAGCACTTATCTGCCTACTCCACCTCCTCCTCCATTGACAAGGTCCATTCTCCAACAGCAGCAGGGCCCAGCATCACAAACACTACCCCTTCTTCCTATCACATGTGTCAAGTCAAGTGTTGCCATGCTGTGTTGGAGGTCATCGGCCTGGTCGACAGTAGCCACACTGGCGAGCAGTTGCTAAAGTACCTCAAGCAGCAAACATTCCACTGGCTGTCGCCCCCACCGATTGTGTAACTGGGAAAAGTGGTCAGCGACAATGTGCGCAACATCCTAGCTGCCCTGAACCTGGGGGAAATAACACATGCTCCCTGTGTGGCCTTTTAAAGTGTAACTGCCATTTCACCACCATAAATGAAATTCCTAACATATGTGATGCTGAAGGTAAGATATTCATGAAGCTTTATTTTTCAGTTAATTTTACCTTTCTGATGTCTGTGTTCAGCCCTTAGCAACCCTATCTCTGTGCCTCTATTTCAGGATCTTCCTAAGATGGCCTCTGCTGCGCTTCCTGAAGTGATCTTTGCCTTATCCTTGAGGTCATCCTGTATTTCCCTCACTTCCCATAACCCCTTGCTCTCTTCATATGAACTAGCAGACAAGCAAGAGCAATCAGAATGCAGATACGTTCCCCCACCACCAGTGGAGTACATAGAGAAGTAAGGGCCCATAGCAAGGGTCAAACCAGGCCCCCCAAACAGGACAGAAGGGTTTCCGCCTAAACCCCTTTCAATGACCCTTGGACCATTTTTTCCACTGCCTCATTTGCTAAAAGTTGTTTCTTTAGAGTGTAGAGTCGTGACCAAGTTTTCACCTCCAGTAGAAGAGGAGATTATCCCAACTGGGCCCTCTCTTGCCCTGGGCCCCATAGCAGTTGCATGGTCTGCTGCTATGGTAGTTACCCCCCCTGCCCACTACCGTACCTCATAGCAGTGTGTATCTTCTCACATACAGCTAACCAGAAACAGACAAGAACAATCAGAATGCAGATAACCTCCCACACTACCCCAGAGTAGTGTTTATCCTCTCACATACAGCTAACCAGAGACAGACAAGAAATGCAACTACATGAAATCAGTAAGCATTTGTTTTAGCCTCTCAACAGTCACATTAAAGTTGGAAAAACCCTCCAAAAATGTCACTTTTTATTGTAGATTTTTAATGTGTGTCGCATGTATGGTGCACAACTCAGGGGACACTATAGTGACATCATTAATTTTATATTTAAGGACCAATAATATTTCCCCCTTTGTGTTCTAACTTTTTAACTTTTAATTCTTAATGTTTTTTTATTTTGCGGGATTAGTTCTAGGTTTTTTAGGCACCATTTTGTGGTATATATAGTGTTTTAAATAACTTATTATTTTATTTTTAGGGGAAAGAGAAAAAAAGCAATTTTACATTATTTTAATGAATTTGTTTACGGCGCATCACTGTGTGATGATACAATGATGATAATACTATATATATAGGATATATATATATATATATATATATATATAGTGAGGCAGTGACAGGCCTCACCTGGATGTAATTACTGGTGCGATAAACCAGCCCTCAGTGTAGGAATGGGAGGAGAACGGCTGAGGAGGCCTGAGAGGTTAGAGCCTGCGGAGGCTCTGTGTGTGGTCTCAGCCAGGAGGGCTGAGGGGCCACAAGGCTCTGTGTAGCCTGGAAGTTTGGGGGGGCCCAGTGACCCTAGGAGAAGGTCACACGGTCATAGTCGGGAGGACTGTTGGACCATCTCCCCCTAAAAGATACGGTTGGAGTCACAGCCAGGAGGCTGCTGGACTGAACGGCTGAGGAAGCTGCACTTAAAAGCTGTGTGTGAACAGCGTATGTATTTAGGTGAGTTAGCTGAACTATGTTTAGTCAGAGCCCAGCCGAGCAGGTGTTTTTATGATTTGTTTTGGTGTGTTGGTGCCAATAAAACTGAGTTGGACCTGAAAATCCCAGTGTTTTGAAGATATTGTGTGATGTCGACCCCCTGAGAGGATACGATCCCTTACCATATATATATATTTTTTTTTTCTCTCCTCTTACATCTTCTCTCTCATTCTCCTCCAGACCGAAGGGCGGGGGGGTGGGGGTGTTGTTTTTGGGGGTTCTGCTTTAGTAGCTCATATCTCTGGTTTGGTACCAGCTAGAGATATGGGCTTGTCTTGTATTGTTTGAAAGCTGACATTCCAGACAATACCAGAATGACAGCAATATGTTCAGTACAAGGGAAAATATCACTGATAGAAATCAGGATGCAGAGAATGAAGCTGAAAGTGAAAGTAAAAACAGGTTTTACCCACGATTTCTCTTCTGTTGCTTGAACTGGAATATCAGCTTTCAAACAAGACCAGTTGCATGTTTCTAGAAGCTACCATTCAGGGGATAGCAGCATCTGAATCAGCCCTCCACTTTCTGCCCAAACTCAGCTCCAAGGCACTCAGGGCTGTGCTCGTCCTCCTAGTGCTCTCCCCGTTTTATAACAGAGAGGAAACGACCTACACATGACAACACTGTGGGAAGATACCTGCCGAATAGCAAAGTGACATGCATTTGTTGGAGTTATTATGAGGTGAAATGGTATAAAAAAGGGAAACAGCAGTTACAGTTTTTAAAAAATGCACCGCAATTGCACTGCTTGATCTGCAACATTCCAACTCATTGGAATTCAACATTGCACATGCTCGAGCGTCTGTATGAGCAGTTGAAAGCCATAAACAATTTGGTCATACACCAGACTGCCTCAGCAGGGAGCATGTGTGTTTCCAGGTTGGGCAGTGGCAGCTCATGCTGTTCATACTGTAGTTGTCCTCATATGTATTTTTGAAGAGATGCTGACGCTCATGTAATAGGTGGCAATGAATGAGGAGGAAGAAAAACAGCTACTTACTGTCCACCCTGTAGCTGTTGGGGCCCCACAATGAGAAACTGGCACAGCATGCTGTCTTTCTTCTTTCTTGTCCAGCCTCCAGTGTCATTTTGGAGAAGGTTTTCAGCTTCATAGGGGCATAGTGACATGGTTACACGCAGACCAAATTTTCCTCCCCCAGTGTCCAAAACATCACTTTTGTCAAAATGAACCAAGCCTGGCTTGGGGAGGATTTTCACTCTCTTCCGGCTTTGGCCGATGAATAGATCTGGCCTTGCTGGTTTTACACCATTTTGCCACTGTTAATGGCCGCCTTTCTGCATCTAACATGACACTGCCACCATTATGCCACTGCTGCGACCTGCCAACCATCATGTTCTGTATGGTTGCTGCTGCTTCCTTCATACCACTGCCACCATCATGACACTGCTGCAAACTGCCAACCATCATGTTCTGTACAGCTGCTGCCTCAATTATGCCAGCATAATCCAGTCCAAGACATTCTCTGTGAAGGAGAGATCTGGTGATCAGGGGTCAGGGGAGCTGCAGAGACCCTGAAGAGTATGTTGTGTAGCACACACCATGGGAGGGCAGATGTTATCTTAAAGCATGATGGCTGTAGGTGCTTTCCAGTGCTTCTGTGAACTCTGATGTGAACTTCATTAGTACCAAGGCAGAACCTGCTTTATCACTGAACACTGTAGTTTTGATGGCTTTAGCAGAGTTTACAGGAGGACTGGAGAATGTCTACTGCCTTCATGGTGTAAGTCCCCATTATCTTCCATGGTGCCCCACACCACACTGCCTGGTATTTGTGGAAGGAATACTGACCAGCCTCAGGTGTCCAGCACATCATGCAAACCAACCCTACTGCCTTTTTTGACACAGGAGATGTGGGGTTCTGACAAGATAACACCCTCCCACATACAGATCACACTATACAATATGCTCTTCAGAGTATCCTTCAGCTTTTCTGGCCAGCCTCATTGTCAGATCTCTCCCCCATCAAGAATGTCTGGGACTGGATTGGATGACGGATCACTCATGCACAGCAGCCAACAACCACCTTGGCCAACCTATGGCTCCAAGTTAAAATGTTGGAATGACATACTGTACCACAGGAGGCTATCCAGTATCTGTATAACCATTACCATGACAGAGTAGCAACTTGTATTGCAATAAAGGGAGATGCCACCCAGTATTAATTTGACCCTGCCTAGATAGATAGGCAGGGTCAAATTAAGGTATTGAAAACTTTGTATAATATCTGGGCAGTTAGTAGTTATGTATCCATACATAGGAAATTGTTTGTGAAAGACTGATCAATGTCAATGCTTTTGCTTTCTGTTTACTGCAGATCTTTATTATCTTTGTGTACATACTGATGACTTACAGTAGGGGTCTACAGTTTTACTTCCATGACTACACATTGTTCAGCATATTTGTTTTAATGTGGCTAGAGTAGAGAGTTGTACCTTTAAGGTCCTGAGCCTTAATGCAAATGTAATTTGTCATCTGGGGCGTAGCTATAGGAGGTGCTACCAGTCCCAAGAGCCTGAGGGTCCCCAAAGACCCTTGTACTGCATAAGAAGACACCAGTATTACAGAAAGTGAATGCTGGTCGAGTCACACATCTGGCTGGAGGGAAGGGGTTAGCTCAAGAATTATGGGGGAGGGGGGGAGGTGCAGTTTCAAAGTACCGAGGGAATGGGGCCCCAAAATGAACTCTTGCATCAGGGCCCATGAGCCTTTAGCTACTCCCCTGTTTGTCATATAACAATGCCTGCTCATAGTGATTGCCACTCAACAAGTATTTGCAGTCCAGAAAAAAAAAAACCACTGATTATGCTTATCTGCATAATAACCACCAGTCTGTTCAGGTTGTGGTGCCATTAATAGGGTTTTCTCTGAACACTATACTATGAAGATCTGCGGAAAGTCCTGCTCTGTTAGGCAACAAGACATACCTGCAGATATAAAATATCTACCATGTTCAGAGGGTGAAGGTGCATACCTAAAGCTGAATGACTGAAACAAGCTTGTCAGTGATAGTCTTGTTCCATTAAATAGCTGTAGAGCTGCCTGAGCTACTATGCTTACACACTGTATTGTCATGGTAACTGATGAAATTATAATATCACTTGAAAGTCAGGCAATTGTGGAGTCAGAGAGTGGACATGAAATTAGACTTTTTCCATCCTATTTTTAGATAAAATACATGTCTTAGAAAATGTGTGTTATAGTGGTCTATTATTGGTAGATTATTTGACTTAAATCCTCCAATGTCCTCAGTTTACAACACAATTAAAAATATGACAATCAAATGCAGTAGAACATGTTAATTTATATTTCTAAATACATAGAGATAAAAACAGAAAGTTTTTAAAAAATGTACTAAAGCGAGCTTGTTCACTAAATCTAGAACACCAAAGTAGCAATATGACATGTTAACAACATGTATAGTACTACTTCTGCTTCTTTTATTTATGACCTCTTCCTACATTACTATTATCAGATGTTCTGAAAGTGAGAATTTTCTTGCATGGTTTTATTACCATTATAGATGAGCAAAACAATTCTAAAGAAATCAGATTCATTCCAAATTTCTACTGCAAATAAATCCAAAGTTTTGGCAATTAATTTCGGGCTAATCGCGCAACACTGCAGTCGCTGTTTTACATTTGAAATTCAGTATACTAGTGAGAGAAACAGGAGAGGGAACATGAAGATGGAGGATCACATGACCCTGGACTGCGTGCTGGCTGGTGGGCTTGCCAATCAGGAGGGAAGTTATTGGCTGGTCTATCAGGTACTGGTTAGCCTCCAAGCAGAGACGCCATTGTGTTTTTTCTGCTTTTACACATAAGAGGGGTGCATTTACCATAGTTTTTACAACAGAATTCTGGCATGGAAAAGTCACAAATGTCACTGCTTGCTGTATTTGGGCAGAAATTTGCGACTTTCTGACCATTATGCCACTTTACAGAAGTGCCGTGAAAAGAGGGCATTGTGAGGGCAGGTTGGTGGCAAGCTGGAAGGCCTACACAATTATGTTTATCCACCCCAGTTTTCCATGTAAATAAAGATAAAATTATGGCAAGCTCCTAGCTGCCGTAGGTTTCTAAGTGGGTCGCACAGCCTGACGGAAGATGCAACAAATTCCTGAGAGACTTGAGCCTCAGCATAAACTTGTCTTATCCTCCAGCAGCTGAGAGAATCAAGACCGCTGCTTAAAATGCTGTTCTTGATAAACGTCACCTTAAGGCCTCATGCACATGGCCGTTGCCTGGCCGTGGCTGTATTCATTTGAATGGGCCTGCAATCACAGGAGATGCAGCGCAGTGCGGAACGGAACCGCACGGAAGCACTATGGAGTGCTTCCGTGGTGTTTCTGTCCGTGCCTCCGCACTGCAAAAAAAAATAGAACTTGTTTGGACATTCAGATGCGTATTGCGGACCCCATAGAAGTGAATGGGTAATTTGCGGTCTGCAGCACAGGCACGGCTGGCACACTGTGCATGAGGCCTAAGTGTACACTCCTATGTCACCACCAAATATGTTTTGCTACAGATACAGAGGTTACACAATTGAGCATTTTTTTTTCAAAAAACCTGTTGCAAATTTTCTACAGTTAATAAGCGTGTAATAAGCATATTTAAGTGCATCCACAGCCAGCAGCATATATTTTGCAGCTGAGGTTAAACAATTGAACTTTTTTCCCTAAATTCTGCTTAAAGTTTTTCTACAGTTAAAACGTATGTAATTGCTGCAAAAACCTTCTAGCTAATAAGTATGAGCTCTAATTACATATTCCAGCTTCAACGGCAGAGTTTATTGTGCTGAATTGAGATTTTTTTCAATTTTGCATTATTTCTGTCTTCACTGTCCCCCTCCAGTGGGGTGCCTTCTTTTTTCCCGAAGAAGAGGCAATAAAACCCCATGCACTATGAAACATACTCAAGATAATATCCCTGTTGATGACTTGTGTGACAACAGTCAGCGTTTGGACTGCCATGACAAGGAAGTTCAGGTGAGGTGGAAGAACCCAATGCATAGCTGGTAGTGGTAGTAGTAATGGCACTTGAGGGAAATACAGAGGAGGAAATTGAGAGGGGAGCCAAGGAGACCACAATGACTTATCACAATCTGATAAAAGTAGTGGGAAGGTGAGGGCTATGATGACTATGTTTTGGAGAAGACCTGAGAGCTGGAGTGGGTGCGGAGGGGGACCTATGCTGTAACTATGGTCAAGGAAAATATATGTCCTTTATGGCCCACTGGGTAAATGTGGTTCCGGCCAAGCAAACCAGCAAGTGATGGCAATACCGGCTCCACGTTGTAATCATGGGATTTCTGCTCCAATATCCTGCTTTGACTCCTCATCCTCCACCTTGTGCTCAGCCTCCACTGTAGGCACAGTTCAGAGTGGCTCTTCAGCATACCACCTATGCAGAGCACAGCGGTGTCATGCTGTTCTGCACCTGGCCAGCCTTGGTCCACTGGAGAGGAACTGCTTCTCATCATCAACTAAGAAATCGAATTCTGTCTGTCTCCTCACCAAATGAAAATCAGTACCATGGTCACCAATAATGGAAAGAGCATTCTGACGGCTCTGTGTCAAGGAGGTCTGACCCATGCAACCTGCATGGCACACATATTTAATCTGGTTGTAACCCAGTTCCTGAAGTCTTCCACCCAACTGCAAGATGTCTTGAAAATGGCCAGGAAACTGTGCATGCACTTAAGCAGTCTTAACATGCAAAATAGGCCCTCATTGACATGGCAGAATAGTGTTCCCTAACATCACCTTATATGCAATGTTTACATACATTAGAACTCCATCCTCCACATGTTGGACCGACTATATGAGCAGAGGAAGTCTGAGAATGATTTCTTGATGATGATGGTGGACAGGGGAACTCCCCTGTGTGACTTCGACATTAGCCAGTGGCAGCCCATGCTCAGACCCTATGAGGAGGTCATTTTATTTGTCAGTCTCCAGGACTTTGGGATGAAAGATGTCATTTCACTCCTTCACGTCCTGGAGCAAATGATGCTGGTGGAGGAGGATGATGAGGACGAGGGGGAGAACATTAACACCCAGGAATTGTATACAGAAATAGGTGGTTTATCTCTCACTTTTCTTCACCCGCCTACTGAAGAAACCACCCAGCAGCAGGACATGATGCAGAATCTGAAGTAGCAGGTGGTGGCATACTTGGGACTGTATGCTGTCACCCCAGATCCAAGATCGCCTGGACTACTAGGCAACCAAAATTGAATTGTGGCTCCAACTGGTCGGGTTTGCCCTGGACAAGCTTTCCTGCCCAGCTGGTAGTGTGGCATCAGAGCGGGTGTTTAGTGAGGCAGGGGGAATAGTTACCCCAAAGAGAACTCGCCTTTCAACACAAAATGTTGAGAGACTAACCTTTATAAAGATGAATCAGCTGTGGATCAGCCAGAATTTACACACACCGGTGCCTAATGCATCAGACTAGATCATTCTGGCAGTAATATTTAGAATGCAGTGTGCTGCCATGCTAGAACATTATGAGAAATGGGGTTACTTCTGGCTACATGCTTCAGCTACTATTCTGATGATGCCACCTGCCTGATACCACACACCTGCTGCCACGTTCTCCTACTACCACCCACTATCTTGTGCTGTTACTGCCACTGCAGTTGCCCCCCACCTCCCCACTCTGTGACTGGGCCAATTTGCTGGCTCCTCATGCTTTTGCCACCTTCCCCACTCTGACTGGGCCTCTATCACATGGTCAGTATTTTACATTGAGATTTGATCATGATTTGGAAGCCAAAAGCAGGAGACCGAAGACAAACAAATGTTTCTACCACATATCATCTCTGTTTTGGACCTACTCCTGTTTTTGCCTTACCAATACTGATCAATTACTGATCAAATACTGACCGTGTGAAGATGAATGCTCAAAAGACAGGATTGTTTTTTTGGGGGTTGTTCTTCTGACAGATCAGAAGAATGGAAAAATAAACAGTGACGTCAACACAAATACTTCTGACACCACCCCCACTCAGTCATGGGGCCACTACTTGTATCAGTGGCTAATAAAATAGGTTATCAATCTATGTGGAAACAGCAAACCAGGGCTGTGGAGTCGGAGTCGGTCACCATTTTGGTGGAGTCGGAATAAAATGGACCGACTCCTAAAATATATAATGAATTAGTACATTTAGTTCAGTGCTGAATATATTTTTATAAAAATTTGTGAAATGATGAAATGTCCTATAAATGTCTGTTCTATTCCTGATCTAAGGATTTAGGCTTTTAGTTGAGGTGACTGTGTACTGCCCTTTATGTCCAGTGCATGTTCTCTCTGTTTGCTTTATGTTTCCTCTGAGCTCATGTTTGGAGAGGTTAGCTGCTCTCATGGCTTCTATCTGCTGATGTAAAACACCTAGAGCCTTATGTATGAAAACTGTCTAGGTGTAAAAGTTTCTTTGTTGCCCATAGCAACCAATCAGAGCTCCCCTTTAATTTCATATAGTGCTCTGGAGAAATGAAAGGGGAGCTCTGATAGTTTGCTATGGGCAACAAAAAAAAGTCTTAGACCTAGACAGTTTTCATACATCAGGCCCAGAGGCGTAGCTACTGGGGGGAGGGGGGGCAGGGGAGGCGATGCTCCGGGCCCAATACCTCTGGGGGAGCCCATCAGGGATGGCCTTAGTACAATCATGCAAATACAAGTGAGCGCTTCAATTATGGAGTCTGATGGGGGCACATTAAGCCGATCTGAGGTCTGATGGGGGCACATTCTGATGATCTGAGGTCTGATGGGGGCACATTCTGCTGATCTGAGGTCTGATGGGGGTACATTCTGCTGATCTGAGGTCTGATGGGGGCACATTAACATTCTGATGATCTGAGGTCTGATGGGGGCACATTCTGATGATCTGAGGTCTGATGGAGGCACATTAAGCCGATCTGAGGTCTGATGGGGGCACATTAAGCCGATCTGAGGTCTGATGGGGGGGACATTCTGCTGATCTGAGGTCTGATGGGGACACATTCTATTGATCTGAGGTCTGATGGGGGTACATTCTGCTGATCTGAGGTCTGATGGGGGCACATTCTGCTGAGCACATTCTGCTGATCTGAGGTCTGATGGGGGCACATTCTGCTGATCTGAGGTCTGATGGGGGCACAATACGCTGATCTGAGGTCTGATGGGGGCACAATACTCTGATCTGAGGTCTGATGGGGGCACATTAAGCCGATCTGAGGTCTGATGGGGGCAAGGGACTCTTAGTTTAGTGATGTAAAAGCTGGGGACAGGTTTCCTTTAACAAAGGAGTCCCCTTTTTTACTCCTATATTTTACTGCATTATGTGCTAGAGTATTTAGAGTAGGGTATGTAGAAAGTCTATTGTACTGTACTTAGCATAGATGATCTAGCAGTTTATACAGTCATCTTGCTAATACAGTATTATAACCACAACTAGTAGTATGTGCCTGTGAAGTTGGAAACGTGCGTTTGGGAAGCCAATAAGTGGGGGGCCCACTCAAGTATGTTTTGCCCCCTCCATGTGCTGAACCTCTAGCTATGCCACTGATTAGGCCCTAAGTGAGCTGTACCCAGAGAAGCCTGATAGATTACAGACTGTTTTTGTCATGACTTATCTGTACTATTAATTTTATGCAAATTTGTTTAAAGTTATCACTTAAACATGCTCCATGTATGAGGGAGTAGGAGTCGGAGTCGTGAGTCGGGGTGAGGGGAAATTGAGGAGTCGGAGTCGGAGTTGGAGTCGGGGCTTTGGCTTACCGACTCCAGAGCCCTGCAGCAAACGGTGTAAAATGAGACAGCTCTTTCCTACTGTATTGGAATCTTGGGCCACTGCATGACTCAGTACATTATACCTGACACTAACATTTGTAAGGCTGAGTTCACACTTCAGTTATTTGGTCAGTTAATTCCAGAAGTTACTATAAAATCAGGAGTCAATCCTACTCTAAGATAAGGTATCATTACCTGTTCTGCAACTGTTCTGCGTTTTTGACCCGTAACTGACCAAATAAGTGAAGTATGAACTGATGTCTGTCACCTGTCTGTCATACTGAGGCACAGTAACTGTTTCACTACCAGAAAGGACTAGCTATGCATGTTGCTGCAATGCACAGTGATGTACACCGAGATACACTCTACCTGCATGCCAGGATATAGCTGATTTAACGCGCTTCATGACAAATTAATCTGGAAGGATGCAAATTTTTTTTTAAATTCAGTGAAGCATCCTAATCGAATTTTTGAAAACTTCACTCATGTCTAACTACTACTAGTACATCCACATTGTGAACAAGTCAGTTTCTTACCCAAGATCAGCTTATTTATTTACTGCATTATTCTGCTGATATTGTTGGGTACATTAAAGGAACCAACATTTAAGGAGGATCTGTCACCACAAATTGCAATGCAATCTAAAAGCACCATGTTATGGATTAGAGTTGCCAATGAGATTGATATATCTGACAGCTACCTCTGTATGCACATGTATACACGTGTATACATATGTAAGTAATTCTACCATGGTGTTGTGCAGTCAGACTTTGTTTAAAATACTGTTATAGGAAAATATGGTTCCCAGTCAGAACTTCAGCCCTAGACCACTCAAATATGATATGGCGCATTCACCCATTGAGTGGCCAGAAACCATTTGGTCATTTGCCCTTGTTAGCATATCAAAGGCAGGAAAGGCACATTCTAACTCTTGGCCAACAGATTTGGAAGAGATTTGGGTGGTCATGGGGCAGAGTCAATGGTGGGGGCTGGGACACAGCAAGATATATGCTTTGAAAAACTTGGGATCTCTCTCTTCCTTCCTGCCACCACCTGGAACAACAGCACTTCTGGAGCAAGCTTAAGGTATATGTGTGTATGTGTGTATAAGTATAATATCCCAGTAGACTTTATATGTGTGCATATAGATATTTGTAGTCTATGATTGTATTACCAGTAGATATATATGCTGTTTATGCATGAGTCTCTATATGTACATGTACTAATAGTCAGGTATTGGATGTCAGTTGGGTAGAAGTGTAGTTCCAGTGGACTGTATATTTGTGGACTCTGGATATACTGTATACACATACACATTATTAGCCACATTGCTTAGCATCCAGGGAGGGCAGGAACGAGGCGGCTGTGTGTGGAGGTGTCCTCTATGTACTGTGTTATTTGTAGTGTCTGTATCTTTATGTAATGCCCATTGCTTTGTCATCTCTGTTATCAGTAAAGTATTTTTATATATAAGTATCTGCAAGGGTTGTATGTTACTCCTGGTGTGTATGAAGCACTGGAGGGGTGTATATAATACACTGGATAAACGGGTTATATAAGGAACAAAGACAACAGCTTAGGAACAGAATAAAAGGGAAGGAATTGGAGATAGACATAAATCTCCAATCTCCAATAAGCATAAATTCCCTTCATCAAATACCTTTGGTATTCCTTTGGAGATTTTGTATATCCAGAAAACAACATTTATTCTATATGCAAATTAGGGTACAAAGTACCCAGCTGGGTGTTTCCAAACTTTCTAAGAGCCCACGCTTGTCTATTCACACAGCCCAGTACCTCCCTTGTGAACGCCTAACTGCCTACAATGTCACTGACTGCTTCCTCCTCTCTGCTTTCTTCATTGACCTGCTTGTCTCAGTGTATAGTAAGGGCATTGGCTTTACTATAATTGCTGTGTGTGCGCAGCGCCACTGGTATGTTCACTGTGGGAGCACTGCATACTCTCAGACTCGCAACGGTGACCTGTGTGCACAGAATACCACTAGTGCAGCTACAAAAACAAAAAGCGGCAGTGAGGACCAGAGAGCAGTGCAGGAAGAAGCAGAGGAGAAAACAGGTGAGTATTGATTTATTTTCTATTTCCACTTACATGGGTTACCTGATTTTTTATATAATTTGGACAACCCTTTTAAAGTATACAGTGCTTTGCGAAAGTATTCGGCCCCCTGGAACTTATCAACCTTTTGCCACATTTCAGGCTTCAAACAAAAAGATATAACATTTTAAATTTTTGGTGAAGAATCAACAACAAGTGGGTCACAATTGTGAAGTGGAACGAAATTTATTGGATCATTTAAACTTTTTTTGTAATAATAAAACTGAAAAGTTGGGCGCTCAAAATTATTCGGCCCATTTACTTTCAGCTCAGAAAACTCACTCCAGAAGTTCATTGAGGATCTCTGAATGATCCAATGTTGTCCTAAATGACTGATGAAGATAAATAGAATCCACCTGTGTGTAATCAAGTCTCCGTATAAATGCACCTGCTCTGTGATAGTCTCAGGGTTCTGTTTAAAGCACAGAGAGCATCATGAAGACCAAGGAACACACCAGGCAGGTCCGTGATACTGTTGTGGAGAAGTTTAAAGCCAGATTTGGGTATTCTCTCAAATTCTATTGGGTAGATTTCCCAAGCTTTAAACATCGCAAGGAGCACTGTGCAAGCGATCATATTGAAATGGAAGGAGTATCAGACCACTGCAAATCTACCAAGACCCGGCCATCAGAGTCTGTCCATAGGAAAACAATCAGTCGAACACTTCACAAATCTGGCCTTTATGGAAGAGTGGCAAGAAGAAAGCCATTTCTCAAAGATATCCATAAAAAGTCTCGTTTACAGAAACACCAAACTTGTGGAAGAAGGTGCTCTGGTCAGATGAAACAAAAAAAAAAAAAAAAAAATAGAACTTTTTGGAAACAATGCAAAACGATATGTTTGGCATAAAAGCAACACAACTCATCACCCTGAACACACCATCCCCACTGTCAAACATGGTGGTGGCAGCATCATGGTTTGGGCCTGCTTTTCATCAGCAGGGACAGGGAAGATGGTTAAAATTGATGGGAAGATAGATGGAGCCAAATACAGGACCATTCTGGATGAAAACCTGTTGGAGTCTGCAAAAGACCTGAGACTAGGACGGAGATTCATCTTCCAAAAAGACAATGATCCCAAACAAAGCAAAATCTACAATGGAATGGTTCAAAAATAAACATATCCAGGTCTTAGAATGGCCAAGTCAAAGTCCAGACCTGAATCCAATTGAGAATATGTGGAAAGGGATGAAAACTGCGGTTCACAAATACTCTCCATTAGAGATGAGTGAGCACTAAAATGCTCGGGTGCTCGTTATTCGAGACAAACTTTTCCCGATGCTCGGGTGCTCGTTTCGAGTAACGAACCCCATTGAAATCAATGGGAGACTCGAGAATTTTTTGCAGGGGACCAAGGCTCTGCCTAGGGAAGGCTGGGTGAAAACCTGGAAACCTCAGAAAATTATGGAAACACCACGGAAATGGACAGGAAACAGCAGGGGCAGCATGCATGGATGCCTCTGAGGCTGCCTAATCCCACCATTACCCCAAATTCTCAGGCAACAGCCTGGTGGTTACCCTCATGGCAATTGTGCTCACCCAGACCAAGAAAGGCGAGGCACATACCCATCACATGTTAGGGAAGCACTCAACTAGGTGCAAAGAAAAATTGTTTAGAGAGAGGGCCTGTAGGTGGACCTCCGGAAAAATTGTTTACAGAGAGGGCCTGTAGGTGGACCTCCGGAAAAATTGTGGTAAAAGAGTGCCAGTTGGACCTCTAAAAAATGGCGTTTTTTGGGTCAGCGTTAGGCAAAGACGACAAGGAGGAGGAGTAGGAGGAGTAGAGAAGAGGAATCGGATACATAAGTAATGTTAATCTTTAGCTGCTTTCGCCCGGAGGAGATTTGAATTCCGGTGAAATCCAGGCTTTGTTCATTTTAATAAGCGTCAGCCTGTCAGCGCTGTCAGTTGACAGGCATGTACGCTTATCGGTGATGACACCACCAGCTGCACTGAATACCTGCACTGACAACACGCTAGCGGCAGGGCAGGCCAACACCTCCAAGGCGTACAGTGCCAGTTCAGGCCACGTGTCCAGCTTTCAAACCCAGTAGTTGTATGGAGCAGAGGATCGGTCTGGACGTTGGTATGGTCAGCTAGGTACTCCCTCACCATCTTTCTGTAAAGCTCACCCCTACTCTGCCTAGACTGGGGACAGGTGACAGTGTCTTGCTGGGGTGACATAAAACTGGCAAAGGCCTTGGAGAGCGTTCCCCTGCCAGTGCTGGACAAGCTGCCTGCTCGCCTCCTCTCCCCCGCTACTTGGCATACAGAACCACGCCCTCTGCCGCTAGCGGCGTCAGATGGGAAGGATTGTTTCAGCTTGTGCACCAGGGCCTGTTGATATTGATTCACTCTCATACTCCTTTCCTCAGCAGGGATGAGAGTGGAAAGGTTCTGCTTGTACCGTGGGTCCAGGAGAGTGAACACCCAGTAATCGGTGTTTGAAAAAATGCTTCTAACGCCAGGGTCACGGGATAGGCAGCCTAACATGAAGTCTGCCATGTGCGCCAGAGTCCCAACATGCAAGAATTTCCTCTCCTCACTGGCCTGACTCTCCATTTCCTCCTCCTCATCCTCCTCCAAGTCCTCCTCTTCAGCCCATACACGCTCAAGAGTTAAGAAGGGCTGAGCACTGGTACCCTCTTCTGTCTCGCCGACATTCTCCTCCTCTTCCTCATCCCCCTCCTCCGATACGCGCTGAGAAACAGACCGGAGGGTGCTCTGGCTATCAAGCAACGTATCTTCCTCCACCGTCTCTTGTGACAAGCGCAAAGCATCCGACTTCATGCTGAGCAGTGAGTTTTTCAACAGGCAAAGCAGCGGGATGGTGAGGCTGATAATGGCGGCATCGCCGCTGACCATCTGTGTTGACTCCTCAAAGTTGCTCAACACCTGGCAGATATCAGACATCCACGTCCACTCCTCATTGTAGACTTGAGGAATCTGAGTGACCTGACTACCAGTTCTGGTGGAAGTTGACATCTGGCAGTCTACAATGGCTCTGCGCTGCTGGTAAACTCTGGATAACATGTTTAATGTCGAATTCCATCTTGTGGGCACGTCGAAAAACAGTCGGTGAGCGGGCAGTTGTAGGTGGCGCTGCGCTGCCCTGAGAGTGGCAGCATCTGTGGTCGACTTGCGGAAATGCGCACAGATGCGGCGCACCTTGGTGAGCAAATCAGACAGATTGGGGTACGTCTTGAGGAACCGCTGAACTATTAGATTGAACATGTGGGCCAGGCATGGCACATGTGTCAGTTTGCCGAGTTGCAGAGCCGCCACCAGGTTACGCCCGTTGTCACATACAACCATGCCTGGCTTGAGGTTCAGCGGTGCCAGCCACAGATCGGTCTGCGCCGTGATGCCCTGTAACAGCTCTTGGGTGGTGTGCCTTTTGTCACCCAAGCTCAGCAGTTTGAGCACCGCCTGCTGGCGCTTACCCACAGCACTGCTGCTGCGCCTAGAGCTACCGACTGAAGGCGCCGTGCCCACGGATGGTAATTCGGAGGAGGAGGTGGAGGAGGGGTCGGAGGAGGAGGCATAGTACGTCTGAGAGACCGTGACCGAGGTAGGCCCCGCAATCCTCGGTGTGGGCAGTACATGAGCGGCCCCAGGGTCAGTCTCGGTCCCAGCCTCCATCAAGTTAACCCAATGTGCCGTCAGTGAGATATAGTGTCCCTGCCTGGCAGCACTTGTCCACGTGTCCGTGGTTAGGTGGACCTTCTCAGAAACAGCATTGGTCAGGGCACGGATGATGTTCTGTGACACGTGCTGGTGTAGGGATGGGACGGCACATTGGGAAAAATAGTGGCGGCTGGGGACCAAATACCGAGGGGCAGCCACCACCATGAGATTGCGTAAGGCCTCGGTCTCTACCAGCCTATAGGGCAGCATTCACAGGCTCAGCAATTTGGAGGGTGGACGTTGAGGGTTTGGGCATGTGGGTGGGTGGAACTGTATTTCCTCTTGCGCTCCAGAGTCTGCTGTAAAGACAGCTGAACGCTGCGCTGGGACACATTGGTGGACGCTGTGGAGGATCGTGGAGGCGAAAGTGTGGTTTTCCGGTGGGAGGCGCTCGTGCCGGGGTCCTGGGCAGGGGGTTGACTATCAGAGGCAGCGAGTGACACAGGGGAAGGTGCAGTGGTGTGACCCGCAGGAGGTGAACGGCCTTGGTTCCATTGAGTGGGGTGTTTAGCACTCATATGCCTGCGCATGCTAGTGGTGGTTAGGCTAGTAGTGGTGGCACCCCTGCTGATCCTGGTGTGGCACAGGTTGCACACCACAGTCCGTCGGTCATTCTCACTTTCTTTAAAGAACCTCCAGACTTGCAAACATCTAGGCCTCGCCACGGGAGCTTCACTACGTGAAACAGTTGCTGCTGATGCACCAGCTCTGGCCCTGCTTCTCCCTCTGGCCACACCACTGCCTCTTCCAACCTGTTCTGATGCAGCACTCGCCTCAGCCTCAGAAGCACTGTCTTCACTCGGCTTATCAACCCAGCTTGGGTCAGTCACCTCGTCATCCTCCGATTCCTCAGTCTGCTCCCCCCTCGGACTTCCTGCCCTGACAACAACTTCACCACTGTCTGACAACCGTGTCTCCTCATTGTCCGACACCTCTTTACACACTTTTTCCACTAAGTCAACATTGTCATCATCATCACCTACAGACTGCGACAGTTGGAAAACTTGGGCATCGGGAAAGAGGTCAGCAGCAACCTGAGAAGTGGTTTGTGACTCTGGGAACGGTCCAGAAAACAGTTCCTGAGAGTATGCCGGATCGCATTCCAAATTTTCCTGGGAGGGGGCAGACTGGGGGGAAGGAGGTTGAGGTGGAGGAGCCATAGGAGTGCTCCCTTGGGTAACGTGGGTGGACTGCGTGGAAGACTGACTGGTGGACAAATTACTTGAAGCATTGTCCGCAATCCACGACATCAGCTGTTCGCACTGTTGTGGTTTCAACAGTCCTCTACCACGTGTCCCTGTAAGTTGAGACATGAAGCTCCCTAGTGTAGCTCTGCGGCGTTCCACAGCTCCCTCATCAGCAGGTACTGTCTCACCCTGCCCAGGACCACGGCCTCTGCCCCCTGCAGTGATTGAATGCCCACGTCCTCGACCCTTAGCCCTGGGGTTCAACATTTTATGTATATAAATGTATTATATGTACAAAAAAAAAAAAATGGGCCTGCTGTACTGAAACCCACAAACTTGTTCAATCTGAACAAGAAAATATATAGGTGGATAAGTTAGAGCAAAATTACGCATGTTATTACGTACCATGCAGTATGGAGCAATTACACTGAAACTATTAGATTAGGCAGACTTGGTCTGCTTAAGTGCAACCCAGACAAATGTTGCACAGAGATTTTTGTAATGTAGCTGTATCAGTGACAGCAAAAGACCTTTTTTAATTACGTGACGTACAGAAAATACAGAGTGTGGTTTGTGGTGAGTGGACAGCTGAACTGTGACACACAGAATGGTTCCACACAGCTGTATGAAATGGATTTGTATCACTGAGATAAAACAACAAAGTAATTTATATATATATATATATTTTATATATATATATATTTTTTTTAACGTGACGTGCAGAAACTATCAGAGAGCAAACTCAGCCCCTGCTGAATGTGACTATTTTGACTGCAACCCAGACAAATGTCGCACAGAGATTTTTGTAATGTAGCTGTATCAGTGAAAGCAAAAGACCGTATTTGATTACGTGAAGTAAAGTATGGGTCACCTGGACAGAAAATACGGATTGTGGTTTGTGGTGAGTGGACAGCTGAACTGTGACACACAGAATGGTTCCACACTGCTGTATGAAATGGATTTGTATCACTGAGATAAATCAATAAAAAAAAAAGTGTTATATATGGCGATAGCTGCCTGACCCAGGAAGAAGTACAGCAGCGTCTTAAAAAGATGAAAATAGACAAATCGCCAGGACCAGATGGCATACACCCCCGTCTCCTAAGATAATGAAAAGATAAAGTAATGTCATAGCCAGACCCTTATTTCTGATATTTAAGGACTTTATACTGACAGGGAGTGTTCCACAGGATTGGCGCATAGCAAATGTGGTTCCAATATTCAAAAAGGATGAATAACAAAGAAATGGTGGTATGCACTCTTTATACCTGTCAGTGATATATTATTTGTTTCAATATGTGTATGCAGGTGGATAAATGAATATATTTCCACCTAAGGTACACTGTTTACATAAAGGTAATTATATATTGCTTAAAATAATAAAAAATAAAATAAAAATGACAATGCCTAATATTAATATAAATATTAATCTGCAACGCTGGGAAAAAATGAAATTAAAAATAAATGTTTAATAGCAGCAGTCAATAACAGAAATAGGTGCATACCACCATTTCTTTGTTATTCATACTTTTAATCAAACGACTAAGGGTAAGTCGTTGGTATTGCTGCTTTATCCATACAGGTATAGGGGTGAGCCGCCGCAATCAACTTATACCAATATTCAAAAAGGGTCCAAAAAAAGAGCCCGGAAACTATAGGCCAGTAAGTTTAACCCATCTGTAATGGGTAAACTGTTTAAAGGTTATAGGCCGGTAAGTTTAACGCATTTGTTGTGGGTAAACTGTTTGAAGGTTTTCTAAGAGATGCTATCTTGGAGTACCTCAATGAAAATAAACAAATACCTCCATATCAGCATTGCTTCATGAGGGATCGATCATGTCAAACTAATTTAATCAGTTTTTATGACGAGGTAAGTTGTAGATAGAGATGAGCGAATCTATTCGCCGCTTCGTAGATTCGATACAAATTTTGGAAATTTTCCGCTGCGAAGGGAATCCGGATTTTTTGAGATTTGCTCCATTAGATTCAAAAATGTTTGTAAAGCTTTCTACGCATTCGCTACGTACTTGTCCGATAAATTGTACACTAATGCTACACATAAGTTACTTTATACACTAATGCGTACGAATTCAGTTAATTAGCGAACTTTTACTGTTTGTTCATTATTCGTGCGGCAAAAAGCCCGGGAAGAAAGCGGTCACCTGACCTAGTGGGAAAGGTTTGCTCTGATTGGCTCACAGGCTCAGTAAGCCAGTGATGCATCAGATGTGCTGCGCATGCTGAGATGAGTAGAAGCACTGTCAGTGAAGTTCTGAGAGACAGAGAACTCTTGTGTTAAAATTGGGGTGTAATTGTTCTGGGAATCCATATTACACGTATCAGGGATACTGCAGGTCCAGTGCAGGGCTAGTTATTAATCAGGCAGGGAGAGAGACAAAGACCAGCTACAGGGCCACAGTCAAGTGAAAATGTCTGGCATCGAAAAGCAAAAGAGTTACAGCCAGACCTTGATCTCCAAAAAAAATGAGAAGGTGGCACAGGGCAGCAGTGCCAAAGGACCTGTAGCCGGAGCTTCTACTTGTAGAATTTGTAATAATTGGCCACTGTTCCACCAGGCTAACCAAACAAGCCGCAAAATTGTAGTGGAGGAGAAAGTGGATGAGGTAGTGGAGTGGATGGCACACTCATCTCAATCACAGCCAGATGATTAATGATTTTGTAGAAGGCTTGAACAGTAAAATATCAATTTTTGCACATGACACTGAACTGTGTAAAGTAGTTAACACAGAAAAGGACAGTACACTACTACAGATGGATCTGGATAGATTGGATGCTTGGGCAGAGAAGTGGCAGATGAGGTTTAAAACTGACAAATGTAAGGTTATGCATATAGGAAGGAATAATGCATGCCACCAGTACATACTCAATGGTAAAACACTGGTTAACACTTACATGGAAAAGGACTTAGGAAAACTAGTGACCAGCAAACTAAGCTGTAGAAACCAGTGTCAGGCAGCTGCTGCCAAGGCCAATAAGATAATGGGTTGCATCAAAAGAGGCATAGATGCTGGTGATGAGAACATAGTCCTGCCACTTTACAAATCACTAGTCAGACCACACATGGAGTACTGTGTACAGTTCTGGGCTCCTGTGAACAAGACACACATAGCAGAGCTGGAGATGGTTCAGAGGAGGGCAACTAAAGTAATAACTGGAATGGGTGGACTACAGTACCCAGAAGGATTATCAAAATTAGGGATATTCATTTTAGAAAAAAGACGACTGAGGGGAGATCTAATAGCAATGTATAAATATATCAGGGGTCAGTACAGAGATCTCTCCCATCATCTATTTACCCCCAGGACTGTGACGTGGGGACATCCTCTGCGTCTGGAGGAAAGAAGGTTTGTACACAAACATAGAAGAGCATTCTTTACGGTAAGAGCAGTGAGACTATGGAACTCTCTGCCTGAGGAGGTGGTGATGGTAAGTTCACTAAAAGAGTTCAAGAGGGGCCTGGATGTATTTCTGGAGTGTAATAATATTACAGGTTATAGTTACTAGAGAGGGGTTGGGTTGGAGTCGGGAAGGAATTTTTTTCCCCTAAAGTGGGGGAAATTGGCTTCTACCTCAAAGGGTTTTTTTTGCCTTCCCCTGGATCAACTTGTAGGATAACAGGCCGAACTGGATGGACAGATGTCTTTTTTCGGCCTTATAAACTATGTTACTATGTAACCATGTTATTTATACATAGTTATTAGATCTCACCTTAGTTGACTTTTTTCTAAAGTGAATAACCCTAATTTTGATAATCTTTCAGGGTACTCTAGTCCACCCATTCCAGTTATTACTTTAGTTGCCCTCCTCTGAACCCTCTCCAGCTCTGCTATGTACACAGAACTACATGTGTGGTCTGTCTAGTGATTTGTAAAGTGGCAGGACTATGTTCTCATCACTGGCATCTATGCCTCTTTTGATGCAACCCATTATCTTATTGGCCTTGGCAGCAGCTGTCTGGCACTGGCTTCTACAGCTTAGTTTGATGGTCACTAAAATTCCTAAGTCCTTTTCCATGTCAGTGTTACCCAGTGTTTTACCATTGAGTATCTACTGGTGGCATGCATTATTCCTTCCCATGTGCATAACCTTATATTTGTCAGTGTTAAACCTAATCTGCCACTTCTCTGCCCAAGCCTCCAATCTATCCAGATCCATCTGTAGCAGTATACTGTCCTCTTCTGTATTAATTACTTTACACCAGGGGTGCACAACTTTTTTTGGTCTGGGGGCTGCATTGTCACATTACTCTATTTCAAGAGGCACCCCTGCTTTAAACAGTTTAGTGTCATTTGCAAAAAAATGATATTTTACTGTGCAAGCCTTCTATAAGATTTAATTAATTAATTTATTAATAAATATATTGGAGAATAGGGCCCAATACTGACCCCTGTTGTACCCTACTAGTAACAGTGACCCAAGTGTGGGCTTTAGACAGGACTTTACATAAAGGCAAAGGCCCTCTCCGATTTTGACGATCCTTTCTAAAAAGACTGTAACCCTGTACATTTACTGCCCAGTCATAGCTATCATCCAGCCATATCTCAGTTTTTCCCACTATGTCATAGCCCTCCTCACACATCACTAATTCCAGTTCCCAAGTTTTATTAGTCAGGTTTCTGGCATTAGTATACATACAGTTGAGAGGTTTATGTATATTTTTTACCCTAAGTCTTTTCTTTATGAACTGTTCTAGTCCCTCCTTTCATTCCTTCCCAGTTCTATTACCTGACCCCAAGTCTCTATCTGCACTATCTCCCCCGCCAATAATGTAATTACCCCCCCCAGTTCCTTGTTTAAGCACTCCTCCGACCTTTTAGCCATCTTCTCCCCCAAAACAGCTGCACCTTCCAAACTGAGGTCCTGCCCATCCCTACAACAGAGCCTGTAGCCGACAGAGAAGTCGTCCCAGTTCTCCAGGAACCCAAACCCTTCCTTCCTACACCAGTTCTTGAGCAACTTGTTAACCTCCCTAATCTCATGCTGCCTTTCTTGTGTGACTCGTGGTACAGGTAGTATTTTGGAAAACACCACTTTTGAGGTCTTTGCCCTAAGCTTGTGACCTAAACCCCTAAAATCATTTTTAGAGATGCTCCACCTACCTCTAACTTTGTCATTGGTTCCATTATGGACCATGACTGCTGGATCTTTGCAAGCCCCTCCCAGTAATCTGTGAACACGATCTGCAATATGTCGAACTTGAGCGCCAGGAAGACAACACACCGATTAACGATCTTTGTAACAAATTGCCCTATCTGTACCCCTAATAACTTCCACTACCAGCATCTGTCTGGTCTGCCCTGCTCTCCTGGTCCCATGCTTACTAGAGATGACATTCCCCTTACTGGCAGAGGAATTGTCTGGCTGCAGCCAACCCCTCAGCCTCTCTTTTGCCAACCTTGCAAGTTTGTTGGGGTGTGCTAGATCAGGGCTAGCCTCCCTGGCACTCTTCCCTCTACCCTGCTGTCACAAACCAGCGGTTGTGAACAGTGGGTGTCCCTTATGTGTTTTACCTCATCTATGGGCATTGTCTATGTGAACCCCTCGTTCTTCACAGTACCTGTGATGGTGGAGACAGACTTTCCCAAGGGGAACACCAGGTCACTACCTCTTGAAGAGGATTGGCACATGAGGCAGCTGGTCCCGACGGACCAGGAGGTACCAGAGCAAAGTACCAGAGGTACAGAGAAAGTCAGCAGGCCGAGTCTTAACCAAGAGCAATAGTGCAGGACCAAATGATGAGGCAGAGGCGAAGTCAAACAAGCAAAAGGTCAGTGCAGGTCACACAGATACAGGTCAGGCAATCTGTGTCGGCAACAGTAGAGTCAAGGCAGACAGGGATCAAGTAGGCAGCAGAGTCCAGGAATACAAGCAGATATATCAGTAACCTTTGCAGGACACAAGGACCTTGACATTCAGGCATCTGGGAAGGGGGCTAAGTCACTTATATACGTGCAGAGAATTAGGATTGGTCAGCGAGGTCACGTGATCTAACCCATAACGCACAGGAAGTGACGTGCACTGGCCCTTAAAGAAGTTCTGCAGAGAACGAGCAGCAAGTATGCTGTGTCCAGGGATGAAAGGAAACTGTGGAGCAGAACCCAGAACAAACAGTAACTACAAGGACAGAGCCCAGGACTGCAGTGGTGAATGAGGAAGCACTGGCAGCTGATCACCGCTGAACACGGTGCCCAGGACTGCAGCGATAAGCAGGGGAACAGCGGAGCACAGCAGCTGCTGTTACACCTGCTTTCTAACTGCTATCCAGCTACCTACCTCACTTTCCTGAGCCTCCATTCCAAATTGCCAACGCTTCTCAGTGTTGAAACTCGCTTGTTTAGATACACAATTTGAAATTTTTTCAAGGGGGCATGGATGTGGGATAATAACACTGATGAAGGCGTCATCAGGGGTGGCCATTTTGGTGGAGTACTCAGCGCAACACAGCACACATGTCTGGCATGGAGGCCCATCGGTGGTGAAGTGGTGCTGTTCCGCAGAATGACTCACCTGTGAGTGCTGCAGCTGAAACTCGACTATCACCTGCTGCTGATCGCATAGTCTCTTCAACATGTGCAAGATGGTGTTCCACCTTTTGGATATGTAGCATATGAGGCGGTGAGCAAAAGTCATGCTGCAACGCAGACAGGCTGGCAGCAGCAGGTTGAGAATGCCGAAAGCGTGCACCGAAAGTCCACACTTTCTGCAGCAGGTCTGACATCTCAGGGTAATTTTTAAGGAACCTTTGCACCACAGGCACCAGGCAAGGGATGTGCTTCAAACTGGCTAGGCCCAGAGCTGCTATGAGCAGGTGAGTAGCTATAGGGGGTGCAGAGGTAGCAGTCGCTACCGGGCCCAGGAGCCTGAGGAGGCTCAAAGACCCTTGTGCCGCATAAGAAGACACACAAAGTACTGAGGGAAGGGAGGCCCAAGCTGAACTCTTGCACCAGGGCCCATGAGCCTTTAGCTACGCCCCTGACTATGAGATTCCGCCCATTATTGAACACCACCAGGCCACTCATCGGTTTGTTCTTCAATGATCACCCACAGCTCCTGCGCGCGCGGTGTGGGGTTTCAAAACAGCCTGCTGTTATTTCCCCCTGGCTGTGCTGAAGTTGGTGGTGCAGGTGTCATGCTTATGTGATGAGGAGGATGAAGAGGCAGCACAGGAGGAAGCGGAGTAGGAGGAAGAAGCAATAAGAGGCACCGAGAAACATCCAGCGGTCCTCGGTGGCGGTAGGACATGTGCCAAACCACTTTACGCCTCAGGCCCAGCCGCCACTACATTTACCCAGTGGGCAGTTAGGGATATATAACATCCCTGCCCGTGCTTACTGTTCCATGTATCGGTGGTTATGTGGACCTTGCGGCTGGGAACTGCGTACTGTGGGACAGCCACTGTCACTATCTTTTTAAAACTGTCTGTCTCCACCAGACAGAATGGCAGCATTTCAAAGGCCAGGAATTTTGAAATGCTGGCATACAGGGCCAGGGCTCAAGAGAGGGTAGGGGGATACTTCCTCTTAATCTCCAGTGTTTGAGGGATGGACAGCTGAATGTTTCCATGGGACAGCGTGGAGATGCTCAGTGACACTGCTGGTGGAGTTGCTGTCACATCCTCTCTTTGCGGGGTGCCAGGTGGCCCTGTTGCTCCAGAAAGGGAGTAAGAGGCAGAGACCGCAGCAGAAGAAGAAGCAGGAAGAACCTCAGATCTTTCATGGTTTTTCAGGTGTCTACTCCACTGCAGCTCGTGCTTTGCATTTAGATGCCTGGTCATGCAGGTGGTGCTTAGGTTTAGAACATTTATGCCTCATTTCAGGCTCTGACTGCAGAGTGCAAACCACCCGTGTCTTGTTGTCAGTACATTGCCTGAAAAGCTGCCACTGTCCCTCGGCGCAGTAGGCAATAGCAGGCATACTGGTTAGGGGCCTACTGCTGTGGTTTTGCACCCTGCTCCCTCTTTTGCTGTGAGGCTGATACAGCATGACCACCACTTCTCCCTCCGAACTTCACACATCACTCGGATAACCTTGATTCAATGTGGGGTCTAGGACCTCATCATCCTCCACATCATCTTCCACCCACTCTTCAACCCTTCCCTCCTTGCCAGTCTGCACACTGCAGAAATCAGCAGCAGTTAACACCTGTGTTTCGTCATTATCAGACATGCTGCAGTGGTCCTCCCATGTCCTCATCCTCAAACATGTGGTTGGGCATCAGTGCACTCAATCTCTTCCACTTCCGGGGCAGGGCTAGGTGGATAGCCCACGGAACCCCTGCCAGCAGAGTCATTAAAAAGCATAAGTGACTGCTGCATGACTTGGGGCTCAAACTGATTGGCTGATTTGCAAGGGGTTGAGGTGAAAGACAAATGTCCATGGCCTGTTTATTTGATGCTCTCCTCATTTTTTGAGGGCACCCACAAAATGGACAGACAGATTAACTATTCTTTTTCAGTGTCACAGATGCAAAGAAGGTGTTGGAAATGGGTTTATGTCACTGACAGAATGACAGATTACATCCGAGACACAGAATAGAATAGTTAAAGGAGACGTCCCCAAAATGGGTTTATGTCACCAACAGAACTAAGAGACTGATTAACAATTCTATTGGGGCTAATAATCTGCATTCAGCATATGTCATAGGGGGAGTGAAACTGGGAGAGTCACTTGTTGAAAAGGATCTGGGTGTATTAATAGATCATAGACTAAATACAACGTCAGTCAGACTGCCTCAGACTGACTCTAAGGCCCACAGAATTTTGTCTTGTATTAAAAGAGGTACTGTATGGACTCGCAGCACAGGGATGTAATATTGACACTCAGTTCTGGTCACCAATCCATAAAAAGGATGCCCTGGAGTTAGAAAAAGTACAACTAAACACATAAAGGGCTTGGATGATCTTAGTTATGAGCAAAGATTAAATTAACTGAATTTGTTTAGCCTTGAAAAAAGACGTCTAAGGGGGGACATGATTAACCTCCACAAACATATAAACGGACCATATAAAAAATATCAAGGGAAGCTATTCTGTGTTTAAACCCATCAGAAAACAAGGAGCCACTCCCTACGCCTGGAGAAAAAAAAGATTCAGTCATAAGAAGCAACAAGCATTCTTTCCAGTAAGGTCTGGAATATTCTGACGCAGGAGCTGGTCACAGCAAATATAGGAGATGGCTTCAAAAAAGGTTTAGATGACTTTTTAATTCAAAATAACATTGAGGGCTTTTGACAATGTATAGGAAGCTTGTTCTACACACCCTTCCCCTTTGGCCCAACCCCTTTTTAAAAGAAAGATATACACTGATCCAGGGATTTGTTCCGTGGACCGATATAGCAGGATTACAGGTTGGACTCGATGGACTTTTGTCTTTTTCCAACCTTAACAACTATGCAATGTCAGTGTCACAGATGTAAAGGAAGTGTTTTGCAACCCAAAAAATGGGTTTATGTCACCTACAGTATTAAAAGACTAATTAATTATTCTATTTCTGTATCACGGATCCAAAGGAGGCCGTATGTCACCGACTGAATTAACAACCATATTAAGTATTGGATTTCTGTGTCACAAGTGCAAAGGAGGTGTTTTTCACCCCCAAAAAATTGTCTATAGGTCACCGACAGAATTAACAGCCAGATTAAGTATTATATTTCTATGTCACAGGTGCAAAGGAGGTGTATTGCACCCACAAAAAATGCCTATAGGTCACCCATAGAGTTAAAAGCCAGATTAAACGCCTAACAATATCCCTCACTGCAGCACCCTCCTGTCCCTGCACAAGTCAAGGCAGAATGGCGGTGCGCACGTGATCTGGCATTTATCCAGGCCTAGTCATGTGCTGCACCGGCAATCACAGCCATGCCAATACTAGGTATGACTGTGATGGCTTCAAAGTGCCCACAGCTTACAAGCTTGTTTATTGGCTGCGCTGCAGCCCTTCAACAAGCTTTGTTTATCATCCAAACACCAAACCCAAACACGTACTTCCGCGGCAAAGTCCGTGTTTGTGTTCGGGTGCCCAGACACTAATGTTCATTACGAACCTGAACATTCCATTTTGGGTTCGCCCATCCCTAGTTGTGGTGTAGTTGGTTGCTTACCCAGGGGTCAGAGACACTGGTCCAAAGCACCAAGGAACCAGGCAAAAGACATGAATACAGTCCAAGGTATGGGCAAGCTGACTATGTGCATATTCCAGATAACAATTTCAAGGTCAAGGTAGATTGAGTGCATGCATAAGCCAGATAGCAATTTCAAGTTTGGGGCAGGCAGTAAGGAGCATAATCGATAGTCAGGCAATGTACGGTACACGAGTAGTCAGAAAAGAAATCACACCGTCATAGGTAATAGAGACTAGAAAAAAGGGGTGGGACAAACAGCCCAGCATAAAAAGAGAGACTGATCAGCAATTTAGTCAGCAGCTGGACTGAAAACAAGGGAGAAGGATTAACTCTTGCTGTGTTCTTTGGTCCGGATTGTGCCAGGAATATTTCCAGGAGGATAGGAGCATTGAAGTTCTGTGCAGTTTACCTTTACCTTTCCTCAGGACCAAAACCTTTCCTATCCACAAAGTAGTACATTTTCCCCCTGACCTTCATATCAAGTGTGTCCTTGACCTCATACACATTTTCAGAACTAGCTGGAGAAATAGCAGTAGATGAACCTCTGGAATAGTGATTGAAGATCACAGGTTTGAGGCGTAAGACATGGAAGACATTAGGTATTCACAGGGAAGAAGGGAGGTGCAACTTGTAGCGAACTCGATTCAATCTCTTAATGGACCAAGGAAACGAGGAGCCAACTTATAAGATGGCACTTTGAGCCTGATGTTTTTAGCGAACAACCAGACTTTGTCCCTGGGAGAGAACTGTGGTGGAGGTCTGAGTTTACAGTCCAAAATTTTCTTCATCCAGACCGCAGTTTTCTCTACAGCAGTCTCGGTCTCCTGCCAGTCCTAAGAAACACTTTGAACTGAAGAGTCAGCTGCTGGTATCTCTGAAGAAATGAATACAGGGAGAGAAACTTGAGTTGTTGTCCATACATAACGGAGAAAGATTTGCCCGTAGACTCACTTGCATGATTATTGTGACAGAATTCTACCCATGGGTGCAAATGAGACCAGTCATCCTGAAGTACATTAGTAAAGTGGAGCAGATAGTTAGTAAGAACCTGATATGTTCCACTTGTCCATTGGTCTGAAGATGGTAAGCAGAAAAAAAGTCCAGTGGTACATTCAGGAGTTTACATACTGCTCTTGGAAGTAAATTTTTCTCCTCTGTCAGACACAATATGAAGAGAAAACCCATGGAGACGGAAGATGTGTTTGATAAAAAAAGCTTTGCCAGAGACTGGCAGAGGGCAAACCGGACAGCGGTATAAAATGGGAATTTTAGAAAAATGATCCATCACAACCAATATAACTGTGTAGTTGGAAAAAGAAAGTAAGTCTGTGATGAAATTCATAGCAATATGTCCCCAAGGGGCCACAGGCACAGGCAAGGTAAGAAGCAGACCAGCTGGCTTTTACATGGGAGTTTTATTCTGGGAGCAAGAGAGACAGGCTGCAACAATGTTCCAGATATCCTTAACCATAGATGGTCTGTCAGGAGAACCCTGGATACCTGCTGTTTAGTTTATCTTGCCCTTGAGTTGCCCTTAAGCCAAGATGGTGGAGCATGCTTCAAACCAGCTGCTACCTCATTTCCTGTTTGTCTTAAATATCCTGCCTGATCAAACACTCATTGCTTGAGTATCGTGTAAAGCTCCTGCTTGCAGTTCTCTCGCTGGAACCCTCTCTATTCCGGATCGTTCTTTCCTCCTGTGCTTTACCCTGCACACCCGTCTGTTACCTGCCTATTGTCTGCAGCTTCTGTGGAACTACAAGTGCCAGCTTACCTGCCGCTTCCAGTGTTCTACCTAGTCCCTGCTATTGGACACCAGCTACTAACCACCAGTATCGTGACAGGATACTCAAGCCCAAAATGGAGTCCCCTGGGGCTATGGAACCACGCATGAAGCAGATGCAAGCCGCTATGGCCAGTATGCGCACTGAACTTCAGTCTTACAAAAACAAATATGACGCCTTTGAAGGGCAGGCTAATCACAATACCCAGGTCTATGGTCAAGCAATTCAAGAGCTACGCAGTACCGTGCAGGCGCTATCGTACCGGCTTGTCCTCCTTGAAAATCAGTCTCCTGCACTACAAGTCTCAGCACCAGCAACAGTGCCCAAGTTGCCACCATTTAGATTTGGTGGAGACCGTGACAAATTCCGGGGCTTCCTCAACCAGTGCCGATTATATTTTGATGCAAATCCCACCCAGTTTCCTATGGACAGATCAAAGGTACTGTGCATCATTATGTTACTTACTCATAAGGCCATTGCCAATACACTAATTGAGACTGATGACGCCCGGCTGAATCACTTAGAAGATTTTCTTGACGCTATGAGTCAAATGTTTGATGATCCCAATCGCGGCGCCATGGCCAAGGCAGCATTACTAGCATTACGCCAGGGCCGGCGTCCTGTCACCAAATATGCAATGGAATTTAAGAGGTGGGCCGTCGACACGGATTGGAATAACGCAGCAAAATTGTCTTTTTTTAGAAAAGGACTATCCAACGCTTTGAAGGATGAGCTTGCCCATGCTGAGGCCCCAGTACATCTAGATCCGTTTATTAATCACTGCATTCGAATTGACAACCGACTGTCCAAACGGCGACAGGAGAGATGGGCTGCTTGGAATTATGACATTAATCAACCTACTTCTCCCTATGTCTCCATGCCCAGGGAGGCCCAGAAGAGAAGTCCCCGAGAACCTGTGAGTGAACCCATGCAGGTAGACTCCATCTTGAGATGGGAAAGTGCAAATCGAAGGGAGCATAGGCTCCGGGAGGATTTGTGTCTTTACTGTGGAAAGTCTGATCACTTCCTTATCAACTGCCCTAGCCGTTAGTAGCAGCCCTTACGGATCTCGACTTCTCCGATGGAGAATCAACTGTTTCAGAGACAGAACTACCAGAGAAGACAGTTGTCCGTTCCATCTCCTCTGTGGCCCCTCACATCAAAAAAGGAAATAAAGACTCTCATTGTTTTCTCCCAGTCAAGCTCCTAATTAACTCTCAGTGGATTTCCACCTCTGCTATGGTAGACTCCGGAGCTAGCGGCAATTTTATGGATCTTTCCTTTGCCCGGAAGCATGGGGTTAAATGTCAGAAAAAACTCTCACCCATGGTTATGGAGACAGTAGATGGATCCTCACTAAGCTCGGGGCCAGTAGATCAGGAAACAGTGCCACTTGAAATCATCATCACTCCTTGTCACCGTGAAGTGCTGCCATTTCTATTAATTTCTTCTCCACACTTTCCTGTCATTCTAGGTTTACCCTGGTTGCAAGCTCAGAATCCTACCATTAACTGGGAAACCAATGAAGTAAGCTTTCCGTCTGACAATACTCCTCCAGTAGTTCAGTCTGAACTAGGTCCAGAAGTTTCCATGCATGAAAACAAGGTGACGGGGTTACTCCCTGCATACGGAGAATTTGCAGGCGTTTGTGATAAACTAAATGCGGACAAGCTTCCTCCTCACCGCTCCTACGACTGTCCCATAGAATTACTTCCCAGCGCACCTGTACCATTTGGACACATTTACCATTTGGCAAGCCCGGAATTACAGTCCCTCAAGGACTATATAGAGGAAAATCTAGCCAAGGGACTCATACGCCCATCCTCCTCGCCTGCGGGAGCACCCATATTCTTTGTAAAAAAAAAAAAGGATGGTTCCTTAAGACCATGTATAGATTACCGCGAGCTTGATAAAGTTACTATCAAGAACCGTTACCCATTACCTTTGATGCCAGAGGTTCTAGAGAGAGTACGACATGCAAGGATCTTCACTAAATTAGACTTAAGAGGCGCCTACAACCTAGTCCGCATAAGACCTGGAGATGAATGGAAGACAGCCTTCAGATCTCGCTACGAACATTTTGATTATCTGGTGATGCCCTTTGGCCTCTGTAATGCTCTGGCCACCTTCCAGCATCTCGTCAATGACATATTTAGAGACCTTCTGGACCAGTTTGTAATGATCTATTTAGATGATATACTGATCTTCTCCAACTCAGTGGAAGAACACTAGTGGCATGTGGCACTCGTTCTGGAATGATTAAGAGAGAATCAACTACATTAAGATCAAAAAATGTGAATTCCACCAGGCAGAGATACAATTCCTTGGCTATATTATCTCCCCACAAGGTCTGCGCATGGACTTAAGCAAGATTAAGGCAATTCTGGACTGGCCAACCCCTAAGAGCGTGAAGGAGGTTCAACGCTTTATTGGTTTTGCCAATTTTTATAGACGCTTTATCAGGAACTTTTCGGAGATCATTGCTCCTATTACCCAGCTGACTAAGAAAAAGAACATCTTTGCGTGGTCTCACGAAGCAGAAGAATCCTTTTCTCGTCTAAAATCCAAGTTTACGACAGCCCCTGTATTGATCCATCCCGATCCAGAACTTCCTTTTATCATAGACATAGATGCCTCAGATTGTGCTATAGGGGCTGTTCTATCCCAGAGAAGAAGAGACAAGAGTCTGTTGCATCCTTGTGCCTACTTTTCCAAACGGTTATCTCCGGCGGAAAAAAATTACGATGTAGGAAATAAAGAATTGCTCGCTATCATTGCAGCATTCAAAGAATGGAGACACCTTCTTCAGGGGGCCACACAGCAGATTATAGTATTAACCGATCACCGCAACTTGGAATTCATTAGATCTGCTAAATGTCTGTCTCCGCACCAAGCTCGTTGGAGCCTATTTCTTAACCAGTTTAATTTTATTGTCTCCTATAGGCCAGGTTCCTATAACAGTAAGGCAGATGCCTTATCCAGAATGTTTTCCAACAATTCTGTCACTGTGACTCCTCCCAAGAATGCATCTACCAAGCAAACCCCTTTCTTCGCGAATCTAGGGTATCATCCAAATATCCACCCTAGAGTACCTGTCACCCCATCTATTCCTGCTGTTGAGGAAAGAATCTCTGCTTTGCAACAAAATTTAGAACTACTGAAGGAAACGTTGGAGAAGGCTCAAGAAACATACAAGAGGGCAGCAGATAAGTCTCGTAGACCAGCGCTAGAGCTGGGCGATATGGCCAAAAAAAAATCTTGATTTTTTTAAAATTTTGGACGATTCACGATTTAAATCTCGATTTTCTTATGTTATTAAAAATATAAAAAAAATAAATAAAAAAGCCTACTGTGCCCCCATCAGACCTCACATCAGCCCACTGTGCCCCCATCAGGCCTCACATCAGCCCACTATACCCCCATCAGACCTCAGATCAGCCCACTGTGGCCTCATCAGACCTCAGATCAGCCCATTGTGTCCATCCGTACAGACGGAGGGTAGAGCTCCGGCGCTGAGTCCCGTACAGATGGAGGGTAGCGCTCCGGCGCTGAGTCCCGTACAGACGGAGGGTAGCGCTCTGGCGCGGAGTCCCGTACAGACGGAGGGTAGCGCTCCGGCGCTGAGTCCCGTACAGACGGAGGGTAGCGCTCCGGCGCTGAGTCCCGTACAGACGGAGGGTAGCGCTCCGGCGCTGAGTCCCGTACAGACGGAGGGTAGCGCTCCGGCGCTGATTCCAGTACAGACGGAGAGTAGCGCTCCGGCGCTGAGTCCCGTACAGACGGAGGGTAGCGCTCCGGCGCTGAGTCCCGTACAGACGGAGGGTAGCGCTCCGGCGCTGAGTCCCGTACAGACGGAGCGGAGCGCTCCGGTGCTGAGTCCCGTACAGACGGAGCGGAGCGCTCCGGCGCCGAGTCCCGTACAGACGGAGCGGAGCGCTCCGGCGCTGAGTCCCGTACAGACGGAGCGGAGCGCTCCGGCGCTGAGTCCCGTACAGACGGAGGGGAGCGCTCCGGCGCTGAGTACCGTACAGACGGAGGGGGATAACAGGACGTATATGGCTGTGTGATTGAGTCTTTGAGCCGGATATGTCAGTCCAGTGCCTTTGGATTGTAAGTTTATGGAGTGCAAACATTGGCGGAGGGGTGAGCAGAATGAAGAGCAGTCAGGAGGCTTTGCGCTTAGTCATGGAGGTGTATTCTGTGTGAGGCAAGGATACTCTATAGAGAGCAGTTCAGGATCACTTTCTGGGACTGGGGTTTGAGGATGAGACAGTGTGTCTAAGTACGGGGATGAGCGATGGCATTAGAGATCACCCCTCCTCCCATTGCTGCATGTAATGGCAGCAGTCTCCTCCACTAGCGAGCCTGGTAATTGTTGGGACGGAGAGCCTCTGTATGGGGATGACATTAGTGATTAGTGCTCCCCATACTGTTCAGGAGATCACTGCATGTAAATGTGTCTCCTCCATTAATTAGCAGGCGATTGCCAGAAAGGAATGCTTCACTCCCGATAATCGCCTACAGAATCTCCAGGTGTAATAGGACCCTTTGTCAGAAAATGGGATTTAGGAGCAGTCTTTGAGCATCATGAGGAGAAGTTTTAGTGGCTATGAGGTGCAGTTTGTGAAGGATGTGGGCACCCAGAGCAGTTGTCAGCCTGTGTCATGTAAGGGGTGCAGTCCGAGGGGGCAGTCGCCACGGGGTGCAGTCCGAGGGGGCAGTCGCCATGGGGTGTAGTGTACAGTCTGCTAGGATGTGTTATAGGTTGGTCTGTTGTCAGGTGACATCCTTTGTGTAAAAAGAGCGTTGTGGAAAAGTGTGGGATGTAAACTACTGGCTGAAGGGAACACACTCATGGTCTGTACATGTGGTCTGAGATGTGAGGGGTTGTCCCAGCTCGCCGTTACTAAGGCAAGATCAGAACACAGTTCTAACCATCAACCGGCTGTGAAACAGTGGAGCGCATGGGTGCTCGCTGTGTCAGTAGCTCCTATTGTGATGTGTGGGAGCTGCAGAAACAGCATAGCACAGCGAGCTACATCTATATATAGTCTCAAGCCCCCTTTTTTAACCAGCTATGCAGTTTTATACTGTGTTCGCCAGTTGGGGCGGATTGTAGGTGTGTTGGGGGCAGGGCCAGGACTGGCTTATTTCTATTGCCAGGCACAAGAATTGTCATACATGCGCCTAATTTATGATGAGGCTCACGCCTCATCATAAATTGGACTAATCTTATGGCAGAGCAAGGGGGAAACTAAGGCCCCTTGCAGATGAGCGTGAGACACGCAGGTCTCCCGCAACACATCTGCTGGCCTCAACTCCGGCACTGACGGGGATCGTATAGCATTATTGTGTCTCAAGCTCGTCTGCAAGGGGCCTAAGAACGGCATAAAATGCCAGTCTTAGTAAACGTGCCCCATTGGGTTTATAGAGACAGTGTAAGGCTGGGTTCACACTTTCATTGAGCCATTTTATTTTGAGCACCACAAATTAGACGAGGTGAGGCGATCACCTCAGACGGTGTGGCTCTGGTGACAAGTGTCTCCCTTTCCCATTCCTCTGATTCCTCAGAGGCTGCGCAGAGCGGGACACAGGCCGGAAGAGGCCTGCATCGCATCGCTGAAAGCAGCATGTAGGTAAGTGTTAGTGATTTTTTTTTTTTTTATGGCACACAATGTAGGAGAGGAGCGCTATGGGGGCACTTCTTACTGGCACATTATTGGGGGGCATCTACTGAGGCCACAAAGAAGGGGTATTTTATATGGGGGGCTCTGTATAGGGTCGTTTTATACTGGGACATATTATGGGGGTACTATAGGGAAGGGGGAAAGAGGAGCACTATGGGGGAATCTATGGGGGGCACTAAGAAGGGGTATTTTATACTGGCAAATTATGGGGGACACCAGGGTACTATATAGGGGCATTTTATATTGGTACATTATGGGGGCACTATGGGGAAGAGGGGAGAGAAGTACTATGACGGCATTGAATCGGGGGCTTTATATATGGATATACTGACACATATGGGGACATTAGCTCAACTGGGGGCATTAAGGGTGGTATTTATGCACTGGCACACATTATAAGGGGCATTTGTTGCATTAAAATGTATTGTGCCTCTCATTAACCTGTCTGCCCCACTGGCTGGTTTTCATTAGTGCAGCTATAAAGCTGTAGCTGCTCTCCCTGTATGTATTGGAGGCCATTTAGCACCTAGGAAAGGTGGAATACAGAGTGGGCTCAGCATGCTAGTGGAACCTGCATTCCCTGGGGTTAACACGTTATCATCTGTGCCTTATGTTTCAGGTTTTTAGGCTCAATGCTGCCCTATACGTAACCTTTCCTATTATTGAAGAGACTCTTTTTCTGTTTTCTTAGGACTTTCCTGCTGCACATGATGCCTGTTTTGCAGAGATTCAATTCACTACAGAACGCTATGCAAGCCTCTGCAGACTGAGGAAGATAGGATTTCAAACTTTGTCGTCTTGGAGAAAAAAAAAAACATGCCTTTCTTTTGCATAGTTTTATTTGACTTGAACCCCTTAGTGATCACCGATACGCATTTCTCCGGTGATCAATAAGAGGCCCGGTCTAAGTGCTGCACGCACATGAGAGCTGTGTTCCCACACTAACAGCCTAGACCAGCAGGAGCCTCGATCCGGACCGTTTAACATCTTACATGGCGCTTCCCACGTGTAAGCGGTTACAGAGTGGACTCCCTCTGTTTCCCATTGGACCCTGCAAATGAGTGCTGATGTGTGTACAGTATATGCAGGCCAGGACCTAGTATAGCCCCCAAGCCAACCTTGAGTGTTCCCCAGCAGGCTGTACAGTACTGACATTAAAATGCAATGCACTATAGGAATAGTGGGAAGATTTATCAAACTGCTGAAAAGTAGAACTGGCTTAGTTGGCCATTGCAATGGAGCTGTGAAAAATGAAAGGTGGAATCTGATTGGTTGCTATGGGCAACTAAGCCAGTTCTGCTTTATACTAGTTTGATAACTCCACACAGAAAAGATTGCCCATAAGGGAGGGGGGACTGTAACAGATTGCATGTTGTGAAATATGGGAATTTGTTACCTTACGGTTGCCATGTAATAATATCTAGGTATATACACAAAATTAACATACAGGGGTGGACTAGGATGTTAGTGGCCCACGTTGGGGTCAGCAATACTATAATTCAGCGCAAAATACCTCCAAGCATTCACAGATACCACTGGATTTTTGGTCCTACTGAAGCACAAATAACAGAGTAGCACAAAATTCCCCCCAGAATCTGCCTCTGAGATACCGGCCACAACCCTGAGCCAGTCCTGCCTTCAGCATCACTAGATATAATGGAGAATATAGCACTGCTTACCTATTGCATCCTGTGATATCTTCTCTGATATAAACATTCTGCTTTCTTATCTGTATTCAAGGTCAGTCAAGACCGTCTTTACAACTTCTTTCAGCTATGTCTCAGCTTTGCAGAGTTTGCCACAAAGACAACTTACAGTTCTCACTTTTCAATCATCTTTTCCATCATGTGCCTGCTGTACTCCCCAAATACTGTACTTTTCTCTCTATAAGACCAAGCTAAGGGGGGAGAATGTCAGTGTGTCTTGTGGGGCAAATATTAATGAGCACTTCCATTGTGGCAGCGCTTATTAGTACAGGAGGACCAGAGAGCGGTGAATAAAGCACTCCCTGTGTGGGCTCTGTACTCCCTGACCTGCGCACAGTGTGAAACCGTCATCGCCCTCTGTGTCCTCACGTTGTGTGATGTCAGGACACAGCACCGCGCAGTAGGAACAGCATAGGATCTCAGGAGCAGTGAAGCGTCAGGAGAGTTACGTTTTTTTTCTTCTCTCAGATCTGAGGTCTGATTAACATAGGATCTTATAAATATTGTTGGTTTGAATAGGGGTCTTATTAACATTATCCAACTCTATTTCCGTCCTGAGGGCAGTGATAGAGTTGAATTCATGGGGGAAAGCTGTGGCCTCTGGCCAGGCACATAAGTACCTGATGCTCCCAGTGTTAATTCTGGAAGGGTCATGTCATTGTGTATCTGTCCATCTGCCATGATAAGAGCTTGGGTGGCCCAAGGAATCTTACCAAATGGGCCCATGGTGAGTCTACACCTGACTACCTACAACTGTATAAACTAGAGTTCAGCGAACGTGCTCGTAACAAGCACTGTAGCGCTCGGATCCCCTGCGCTCACATGGGCGCAGCCATCCGGATCCATCCTCCTCACCCGACGGATCTGGATGCCTGCGCCCATGCGAGCACAGGGGATCCGAGCAGTACAGTGCTCGTGATGAGCACGTTCGCTCAACTCTAGTATAAACCTAAAGCATGTCTTCCATATCCCCCCTCCTTAGAACTGTGGTAATTACAGTTCTATGAACATAGTAACATAGTTTATAAGGCCGAAAAAAAGACATCTGTCCATCCAGTTCGACCTGTTTTCCTACAAGTTGATCCAGAGGAAGGCAAAAAACCCCTGTGCTGTAGAAGCCAATTTTCCTCACTTTAGGGGAAAAAATTCCTTCCCGACTCCAATCAGGCAATCAGAATTACTCCCTGGATCAACAACAACCCATATCTAGTAACTATAGCCTGTAATATTATTACCCTCCAGAAATACATCCAGGCCCCTCTTAAACTCTTTTAGTGAACTTACCATCACCACCTCCTCAGGCAGAGAGTTCCATAGTCTCACTGCTCTTACCGTAAAGAATCCTCTTCTATTTTTGTGAACAAACCTTTCCTCCAGGCACAGAGGATGTCCTCTCGTCATGGTCACTGTCCTTGGGATAAAGAGATCATGGGAGAGATCTCTGTACTGACCCCTGATATATTTATACATAGTTATTAGATCTCCCCTCAGTCGTCTTTTTTCTAAAGTGAATAACCCATTACAGTTATTACTTTAGTTGCCCTCCTCTGAACCCTCTCCAGCTCTGCTATGTCTGCCTTGTTCACAGGAGCCCAGAACTGTACACAGTACTCCATGTGCGGTCTGACTAGTGATTTGTAAAGTGGCAGGACTATGTTCTCATCACGGGCATCTATGCCCCTTTTGATGCAACCCATTATCTTATTGGCCTTGGCAGCAGCTGTCTGACACTGGTTTCTGCAGCTTAGTTTGCTGTTCACTAAAATTCCTAGGTCCTTTTCCATGTCAGAGTTACCCAATGTTTTACCATTTAGTATGTACTGGTGACTTGCATTATTCCTTCCCATATGCATAACCTTACATTTGTCAGTGTTAAACCTCATCTGCCACTTCTCTGCCCAAGCCTCCAGTCTATCCAGATCCATCTGTAGCAGTGTACTGTCCTCTTCTGTGTTAATTACTTTACACAGTTTAGTGCCATCTGCAAAAATTGATATTTTACTGTGCAAGCCTTCTACAAGATCATTAATAAATATATTGAAGAGAATAGGGCCCAATACTGACCCCTGTGGTACCCCACTAGTTACAGTGACCCAATCTGAGTATGTACCATTAATAACCACCCTCTGTTTTCTATCACTGAGTCATTTACTTACCCACATACAGACATTTTCTCCAAGGCCAAGCATTCTTATTTTATATACTAACCTTTTATGTGGTACAGTGTCAAATGCTTTGGAGAAGTCCAGATATACGACATCCATTGATTCCCCGCGGTCAAGTCTAGAACTTACCTCCTCATAGAAACTGATTAAATTGGTTTGACACGACCGATCCCTCATGAAGCCATGCTGATACGGAGTTATTTGCTTATTTTCATTAAGGTACTCCAAGATAGCATCTCTTAGAAAACCTTCAAACAGTTTACCCACTACAGATGTTAAACTTACCGGCCTATAGTTCCCGGGCTCTGTTTTTGGACCCTTTTTGAATATTGGCACCACATTTGCTATGCGCCAATCCTGTGGAACACTCCCTGTCAGTATAGAGTCCTTAAAGGGTTTCTGTCACCAGAAATCACCCTATTAAACCAAGTGTCATTTGCAATGAGCAAATGACACTTGATGACAGTAATGTTAGTGTCATATTTCTGGGTCCAGCAGTTTAGCCAAAAAATAGGTTTTTATAATATGCAAATGACCTCCCCTAGGTGTAGTAGGCGTGAACCTGCACCTAGGAGAGGCCGTAATAACGCCTCTTACCACGCCTCCGTAGCGCTGATTGACAGGGCCGGGCAGCCAGCTCTTTCGGCTCCCGGCCCTGTACGATCCCGAAATCCCGCGCCTGCGCACTGCGGTAGTACATCCGCGCACGAAGGAGCCGGGACCCGGGCGGCCGCCGGCTCTCAGCGCGCGTGCACGGATGTACTACCGCAGTGCGCAGGCGCGGGATTTCGGGATCGTACAGGGCCAGGAGCCAAAAGAGCTGGCTGCCCGGCCCTGTCAATCAGCGCTACGGAGGCGTGGTAAGAGGCGTTATTATGGCCTCTCCTAGGTGCAGGTTCACGCCTACTGCACCTAGGGGAGGTCATTTGCATATTATAAAAACCTATTTTTTGGCTAAACTGCTGGACCCAGAAATATGACACTAACATTACTGTCATCAAGTGTCATTTGCTCATTGCAAATGACACTTGGTTTAATAGGGTGATTTCTGGTGACAGAAACCCTTTAAATATCAAGTATAAGGGTCTGGCAATGACATTACTTAATTCTCTTAGGATACGTGGGTGTATGCCATCCGGTCCTGCGATTTGTCTATTTTAATCTTTTTAAGACGCCCCAGTACTTCTTCCTGGGTCAGACAGGACACTTTTAAAGGGGAATTCACTTTTATATTCTGCATTTCATCTGACAGTTTATTTTCCTCAGTGAATACAGTGGAGAAAAAAAAATAGTTAAGAGTTTTGCTTTCTCCGCATCGCTCTCTGCTACTCCCCCCTCATTACTCTGTAAGGGGCCGACACCTTCAGATTTATACTTTTTAGTATTTATATAATTGAAGAACATTTTAGGGTTAGTTTTACTCTCTTTAGCAATTAGTCTTTCAGTCTCTAGTTTAGCTGCTTTTATTTGTCTTTTACAAATTCTATTTTTTTCCGTATAGTTTTTCAATGCTTCCTCGCTCCCCTCCTGTTTTAGTGATTTAAATGCTTTCTTTTTGTCATTTATTGCTTTTTTTACAGTTCTATTTATCCACATTGTTTTTTTCTTGTTTCTTATCATTTTATTCCTATACGGTATGTACCTCTCACAATTAGATATTAGGATGCTTTTAAAAATATCCCATTTTGTGGCTGTATTTTTATTTTCGAGGATTTTGTCCCAGTTAGTTAGACCTATGGCCTCTCTTAGATGGCTAAATTTTGCATTTTTGAAGTTTGGTATTTTTGTTCCTCCCTGAAGAAATGCTTTTTTTAATGACAATTTAAAAGTTATTATTTTATGGTCACTGTTACCCAGGTGTCCCCCAACCTGCACATCTGTTGTTCTGTCAGGTCTATTGGTTAATACTAAGTCCAGTATGGCCGTCCCTCTAGTTGGGTCCTGAACCAGTTGGGAAAGGTAATTGTCTTTGGTTATAGCCAAGAACCTGTTTGCTTTATGAGATATACAGGTTTCAGTTTCCCAGTCTATATCTGGGTAGTTGAAGTCCCCCATAATAACAACCTCATTCTGATTTGCCGCCTTGTCTATTTCATTTAGAAGTCGATTTTCTGTGGCCTCTGATATATTGGGCGGTTTATAATAAACTCCTATTAGTATTTTATTATTGTTTTTGGCTCCATTTATTTCTACCCATAGTGACTCCACATCTTCATGTGCCTCACTTATATCTTCCCGGATTGTGGGCTTTAGACAGGACTTTACATAAAGGCAGACCCCTCCCCCTTGCCGGTTTTGACGATCCTTTCTAAAAAGATTGTAACCCTGTACATTAACTGCCCAGTCATAGCTATCATCCAGCCATGTCTCAGTTATTCCCACTATGTCATAGTCCTCCTCACACATCACTAATTCCAGTTCACCAATTTTATTAGTTAGGCTTCTGGCATTAGTGTACATACAATTAGGAGGTCTATGTATATTTTTTACCCCGTTTGTCAATTTACTATTACTTATGAAATGAATATCCGGGGTTCTTGGGTTACTTGGTTGTTGTTTTGCACAGTCTTCTCCCTACATTCCTCACTAACCCCAGCCCCCACTAACCCCCCACTTTTCCTTCCTATGACCCACTCTCTATCTACCCCCTTATTAGTATGGGCACCCACCCACCCCCCAGATCCTAGTTTGAAAGCTCCTCCAGCCATCTAACCATTTTTTTCCCACAGGGCAGTTGCACCCTCCCCATTAAGGTGCAGCCCATCCCTACTGTAGAGTCTGTAGCCGACAGAGAAGTTGGCCCAGTTCTCCATGAACCCAAACCCTTCCTTCCTGCACCAGCCTCTGAGCCACTTATTTAACTCCCTAATCTCCTGTTGTCTCTCTAGTGACGCTCGTGGCACTGGTAGTATTTCTGAAAACACTACCTTGGAGGTCCTGGACTTTAGCTTCTCACCTAGTTCCCAAAATCATTTTCAAGTACCTTCCATCTCCCCCTGACTTTGTCATTGGTGCCAACGTGTACCATGACCGCCGGGTCTTCCCCAGCTTCACCCAGCAATCTGTCAATCCGGTCCACAATATGCCAAACCCAAGCACCCAGGAGACAACACTCTGTTCGGCATTCATGGTCTCGGCGACAGATGACCCTCTGTCCTCCTAATAATAGAGTCCCCTACCACCAGTATCTGTCTATCCTTTGCTGCTCTCCTTTTCCCATCCTTCCTGCAGCGGTCATCCTCCTGGTTCTAGGAGAAACGGCCTGCTGCAGTGTCACTGGTCCTGGGCTTTCATCCCTAATATCAGCCAAACAGGCATATTTACTAGGGCGTTCCAGCTCAGGACTAGCCTCCCTGGCACTTTTCCCTCTACCCCTTCTTACTACATTTACCCAGCTGCTGACCTGATAGTCCTGCTCTTGCCCATTTCCTCCCTCCTCCTCTTCACTGACCCCAGCCAGTGTCTGCACTGTGAGGTCTAAGCCTCTCTCCAGGTGTTCAATGCCCCTAAGTACGCCAAGCTGCTTATTTAGATCCAAGATCTGGGCTTCCAAATATGCAACGTGATTGCATCTAGTGCAAATGTATTCACCCTCGAATGGCTCTTCAAGGCATGCATACATTGCACAGGACACACACCTAGTAGCATTGTCCATGGAGCACCTGCTAGATGGGGATATACAGTACAGTACAGAAAAACAGTAAATATGTGATAAGATGCGGTTTTGCTGTAGTTAAAGGACCAGCTCAGATCAAGTTACCAACAAACAAGGAAAATCCCTCCAACCTTACTTTTTCCTCCTTGTCTTAATCTCCGGTTCTTTAAACTCCACTTATATACAGCCCACTTACACAGCAAGCTCTAGAAGAGTTAGCTATGTAATTTATAGCACCTGGGATCAGAAACCACTCCCCTTCACCAGGTACACAGCAGAGAAAAAAAAAAAGGGTTTAAATGTTAGAACCAAATGCAAGCACTAAACAAACAAGGACTTTTCCAATAAACTATAGACAGTTATTTGCAGTCACTCCAACCAAATCACACTCAGTACCAGCACTCCTGTTCTTTAAACTCCACTTATACACAGCCCACTTACACAGCAAGCTCAATGTCAGAGCAAGAACACATTTGTCATTTACAAAACATATTGCGAGAGTGGCAACATTGGACCCGTCTCACTGTAAAATCTATGTGACTGTACAGGTTTAAGCCTTCCACACTGCCATTCAATTTTTAATTTCTATTACAAATACATGTAATAGTTTACCTAAGAATAACGTGAGTGTAAGATTTCACCTCAAAAATAGGACACATTCCATTCTAGCCAGCTCAGGTTATATTATGGACTCCAGAAGGAGGACCTCATTCTACCAACTGCTCAGGAATATTAATGTCTCCAGAAAGAGGATCTCATTCTACCAACTGCTCAGGTTATATTATGAACTCTAGAAGGAGGACCTCATTCTACCCAACTGCTCAGGATATATTATGGACTCTAGAAGGAGGACCTCATTCCAACAACTGCTCAGGATATATTAATGCCTCCAGAAAGAGGACCTCATTCTAGCCACTGAACAAGGTAGATTACAAATAACTTCCTTTTGCGGTTAGGAAATCGAAGGTCCGCAAAAATACGGATACCGTCCATGTTTAATCTGCATTTTTTTCTGACCTGTTGACTTTAATAGGTCCGTGGTTCACAAGTATAGGGACATGTTCTATCTTTTGCAGAACAGAAATATGAATATTTAAAGGATGTAGATTATCTATGTGCTTTTCTGCATCTGTATATCTGTTCTGCAAAAAGTTAAAATATGTCTGCAAAATGCATTGTTGATGAGAAGGCAAAAAAAATTTGGATGCCACACAGACCACATCCATATATTGTGGGTCTGTGATTTAAAGACTGGAAAACTGATAGAATACGTTCCTCAAAATGCAGACCATGAACCCATCAAAGTCAATGGATCTGCAAAAAAAATGCGTATGGTTCACATACGTATTTTAAGGTTCCGCACTTTGTGGACCGCAAAGGTTGAATGCATGAGGCCTAACCACTGAACAGGCTTGGTTACTTTTTTCCTCATCATTCTAGACTTCTCTACACAGACTACATTAGGGAAGAGGGTAGAAAATGGAAACACAAAAATTGGCCAGGTTATAAAGGGTTAAATATATAAATATTTTTAAAAAAATATTTATTAAAATCCCTGTATATCATATCTTATAATAAAATTCACAGTAAATACAGGAGGACCTCCTTTTGCCCACTCTATTCTAGCTGATTCTATAGTGAACAAACTAGATTACTGACTCCAGGAGGAGGACCTCCTCCTAACACCTGGCAGGTTATATTACTGACTATACAGGAGGAGGACCTCCTTCTAACAACTCTGCAGGTTATATTACTGATAATAGAGAAGGACCTCTTTCTAACAACCCCATTCTAGTTGATT
>ONZH01004383.1:0-37233 GCA_900303285.1 Rhinella marina
TTTGCCTCAGGCAGCAGAAATTCTAGGGTGCCCCTGGGTATGGGCAACAAAGAGATTAAAGTGTAACTGTCATTTTTTTTTTTTGGTTGTAATGTATAGGGCAGTGATACTGACAATTTTTGTAATATACTTTAATTACTGAAATCATACATTTCTGAAATCAAATTACAAATAGCTCTAAAGTGACCCATTTTGAGCCTTAGCAACGCTCCTCTGTCTTCTGGTTACATAACAGTGGAGACTTGCTAACATTGACTGTGTTATGTAAACAGAAGACAGAGGAGCGTTCTAAGGCTCAAAATGGGGTCACTTTAGAGCTATTTTTCTAATAGAAATGTACAATTTAGTAATTAAAGTATATTACAAAAAATGGTCAGCATCACTGCCCCTACACATTACAAAAAAAAAAAATAATGACAGTTCCACTTTATGTAATAAATCAGCCCAATCTAAAGGCCTAGTAATCGCTTGTTTTTCAGCCACCTGTCTGTCTACTAAATCTGGCTCTCCCATAGTCCAGAATTTTGAGAGAAATTCCTAGCAAATTCGGGCTGAAAAGCGGTGGACTTACATAAGCAAAGCCCATAAAGGGTGGTCTCGTACAGGTTTAGGAGCTTTCCCATGTTCTGGGGCTTAGGGGCTTATGCACCCTGCCGTATATATTTTGCAGTGAATAAAGTTGCTTGGTAACCAAAATGGCCCCCGTGGCAAGTACCATATATGTTGTCACCTAGCTTTTACAAAATTCTAGGTTTTTTAAATCTGCTTTAGGGCTCCACATGACCGTATGTATTTTACGTGTGCATTCTGTATTTTGCAGAACAGAACAAGCTGGCACCTATTAGATCAGTCCTATCCTTGTCCGTAATGCGGACAATAATAGGACATGTTTTATTTTTTTGTGAGAACGGACATATGGACATACGGAAACTGAATGCACACGGATGTAACTTCCGTTTTTTTGAGGACCCGTGAAATGAATAATTGGCATACAGTCTGCAAAAAAAATGGAGCGGACATGAAAGAAAATACGTTTGTGTGCTCTTATAGTGCCGAAATTTACTGACTAAAATGATAAGTTTGGTAAGTAACCCTGTCGCACACTTTCTCCCTAGGTGATTGTCACAAATAAATCTCGTGTCACCTGTTATTAAGGTGGCCATACACATGAGATGGACGCCGACCTGACGATTTCTGAGCGACTGGTCGACCAACCTTGTAGTGGATCAATTGGGCTGTTGGTAACTATGCATCTAATGTGTGTCCGAATACTAATGGGGGGGCGGGCGTCCCAATTGTCCCCCATGGTAGATGTTGGATTTCTTTCCTTTCAAGGGAAATAAGCTAGCGCCAGATGGTCTGGCAGTAGCTTATTCCCTCACCCTGATGAGAACACATACATGCATGTGTGTTGTGGGGAAAGGGTTAACGGTTGACCAAAAAAGCATTTGTGTGACAGCCATCTGACGGGTATGGCCAGCTTTATGTGGATACTGTCACTTAGCACCGTGTGACGGTCTTATTCAGGGACTGAACAGCAGTATTAGTTCGGTACAATATGTGTGGGCGCTCTTGGTTCAGGTATTCAGCAGTATATGAGTATTATTCAGATATACATTGGCAGTATTATTTGCCATGGTTTACAAATCGTCTATTTACGGCCATCACTCACTGAAAATTATTAGTTATCGCTCCAGAAGGGCAGGGAGTGAAAAACAAAATGCAAACACAAAAAACCTCCGGAGCCGAAAATCCTTTGCAGATACCTCTGCTCTGGGGTACTTCACTTCTTACCCCTTTTGTCATACCTTGGTTATAACTATTGAGAGTTTAATGCAAAGTTAATGAAGCTGTTACCGACCTCCGTCCAAGAAAAAATGTATTTCTTTATGAGAGGCGGAGAGGACATTGTTTTTGGAGTGGGATGGTGGAGGGTGGCGGGTTCTAGTTGTTCTCTGTGGTCTGCCCCTATGTCCACCCCTCTCTTCAGTGGTGCCCTAGATAACTGACACTCTTTCTACCACTTCCTTGATCCTGGCACTGATAGGAAGGTCTCAGACTTGGTGTCTTGGCAGCACTAGCTATAATTACAGCCCTAATAGTGCCAAGATAATACTGCCATATACAACCCACGTAATTACCAGGAAAGTGTTGCCAGTAAAAGATAATTATAAATCTTAAAATCTTGAACTAAGTGCTGGATTCCTTAACACTAATTAAGTGTATGGTTTGTTAAATAGGTCATCACTGGATATATTTGGCATCCTAAATAATATCACAATAACAACTGAAATCCAAGAAAGTTCTTCCATATAAAAGCCACAATGTGCTGCTATATAGTGCCACGATCATAGTGTCATATACAGGCCACATAATGCCACTATTATAGTGCTAACATAATACTGTATTTACACCCACATTATTTTATCTACCATTTAGTTTCATCATAGTACTATCATATACAACCCACATAATGCCACAATATAGTGGCACTATAATACTACCATACACAAGCCACATAAAATCACCATATAGTGGCGTGATAATACTGCAATGTAAAAGCCACATAATACCATTGTATAGTGTCAAGATAATCTTGCCATATACAGTGCCTTGCCAAAGTATTCAGCCCCCCTGGAACTTTTCAACCTTTTGCCACATTTCAGGCTTCAAACAAAAAGATATAACATTTTACATTTTTGGTGAAGAATCAACAACAAGTGGGTCACAATTGCGAAGTGGAACGAAATTTAATAGATCATTTAAACTTTTTTGTAATAATAAAACTGAAAAGTGGGGCGTGCAAAATTATTCGGCCCCCTTGCATTAATACTTTGTTGCGCCTCCTTTTGCTGCGATTACAGCTGCGGTCTCTTGGGGGATGTCTCTATCAGTTTTGCACATCTAGAGACTGAAATTCTTGCCCATTCTTCTTTGTAAAACAGCTGGAGCTCTTTGAGGTTGGATGGAGACGTTTGTGAACAGCAGTTTTCAGCTCTTTCCACATCTTCTCTATTGGATTCAGGACAGGACTGTGACTTGGCCGTTCTAAGACCTGGAGACCTTTATTTTTGAACCATTCCATTGTAGATTTTGGCTTTATGTTCGGGATCATTGTCTTGTTGGAAGATAAATCTCCGTCCTAGTCTCAGGTCTTTTTCATGCCAGAATGGTCCTGTATTTGGCTCCATCCATCTTCCCATCAATTTTAACCATCTTCCCTGTCCCTGCTGATGAAAAGCAGGCCCAAACCATGATGCTGCCACCACCATGTCTGACAGTGGGGATGGTGTGTTCAGGGTGATGAGCTGTGTTGCTTTTACACCAAACATATCGTTTTCCATTGTTTCCAAAAAGTTGGATTTTGGTTTCATCTGACCAGTTGATTCTTCACCAAAAATGTAAAATGTTATATCTTTTTGTTTGAAGCCTGAAATGTGGCAAAAGGTTGAAAAGTTCCAGGGGGCCGAATACTTTCGCAAGGCACTGTACAATCCACATTATTCCATCATATAGTGCCTTGGTATTACTGTCATGTACAACCGACATAATACCACCATATAGTACAACTATATTACTGCCATACATTAGCCACATAAAACCACCATATAGTGGCATGATAATACTGCAACATAAAAGCCACATATTACCATAAAATAGTACCACTATAATACTGCTATAGACAAGCCACATAAAGCCACCATATATTGGCAATATAATTTTGCCATATACAACCCACATTATTCGATCATATAGTGCCATGGTATTACTGTCATATACAACACAGATAATACCACCATATAATACAACCATATAATACTGCCATACACCATACGCCATATAATACTGTCATACATAAGCAACATAAAACCACCGTATAGTGGCATGATAATGCAGCAATATAAAAGCCACATATACCATCATATAGCGGTAAGATTATTCTACCATATACATCCAACATTATTCCACCATATAATACCATGATAACAGTGCCATGTACAACCCATATTATTTCACCATACAGTGCTAAGATAATACTGCCATATACACTCAACATAATACAGCCATATAATGCTAAGATAGTGCTGCTATATACAGCCCACATAATACTGCCAGATTTTGCCATGTTAATACCACAATGGACAACCAACATAATACCTCTATATAGTACCCAAATAATTTGCAGTCTCAATAATATTACTTTTTTTAAATAAAGATTACAAATAATACTGGCATATATTTTCCACTTAATCTACAATCCAATTACCAAATAATACACCCATAAACTGCTCAATGATACTGGGTGCCTTTAATTTGTTCGCTAGGTTCTAGTTCTTGGGGGCCACCTAGTAAAGGTGGGTGTCGGGTGGTTGACCATTGTGCTTGGGAAGCCCTATGAGAAAATCTTCCCAAACATGGAGGGGTGATCGGTCAGTAATTAAGAACAGATCGTTTCCGCTCGCTGCTCTATATTTTATATAGTGAGTAACTAGCTTTACGACACCTACGGTATTTTATCTGGAGTCTGGAAGTCAGACGGATCCTTGATAAGAATCAGGGCTGTGCAGACAGATAATGTAATAAAGTCATTAGAAATGATATCAGTGATGGATGTCTTCTTCACAGCTGCTGACACACCTTTAGTGTCGGGCCTCACTGGCAAATCTCTCTCTTTCAGGATGTATCTGAATGCTGATAGAGGAGAAAAGAACCACCAGACACTCATGATGGCAGCTTCTCATCATCAAGAGCAGAAGGGTTGAGCATGTTGAAATCCAACAGCCCGATCCTCCTCTCTCCCAACATCAAGAGGGAGTTGGAAAGGCCATACAAATTAGATGGTTGTGGATCTTGCTGAAAACGCCTGACAAATATAATTTGCCGCCAGGCTTCTGCAGGCAGGGGTACACCTAGCCTTTCTGCTGCCTGAGGCGAAAACTGAAACGGCGCTCCTCCCAATGCCAATTTTTTAACCTAACCCCTTTGCCGCAATTGCCCATGGCCCTTCCGCTGCCCCCCTCTTGGCGCTGCCTGAGGCGATTGCCTCATCTGGCCTCATTGGTGGTGCACCCCTGGATGTAGGTGCTCTCATCAGCTAGTTGTCATGGCTGCACTCGTGCTCACCGCCGTCTCACTATCAGGGGCGGACGTGTGTGCATCCTCTCCCTTAGGAGAGGTGCCTGAGAAATAGGTTTTTCTTGCTTGGTAGATCCTGAAAGGTGACATAATACGTTGGTCTTCTTGTGTACCGACTTCTGCCTTATTCCCAGAATCTGATAGTTTCCCACCTGTCCCGACCTTTGGACTGTTTCACGGATTTGCACGAACCTTGCCCACCTTGACCTTGGCCTATTGTCACATTCTGGAACACCGGGCAGACCTCCAGAAAGCCTTGCAAACAGCACACAAGCAGATACAGACCAAAGACCAACAGAGCACTTTATTACACTTATAATAAAGGAACATGACGGTAATGATATGCAGGTTAGGCAATAGTGGTAGCACTACCACAGAACCAAGTGCACCACTGAACCTCTGGTGGTAGGGATGAACTTGGCCGATGTCTCAGTGATCGCACCTTCAGGAAGGTTCTGGTACACTTGGCCGCTACCTGCAGAGAACCACGCTGGTGCAAACACCAGTGGAAAAAGACAACAGACAGACTGCAATCCAAGTAAACACAGCACATGGATCAGACGACAAACTGGAACCAGCACACAGGCAGATGCCTGGACCCCATGCGGAACATGTGGAACTGCACACAGAGTAGAGATCCTCCCTCTAGAGAACCCAGGATCCTGCTCACGAAGGCAGAACATACACAGGAACAGAAGCAGTAAGGCACTGCAGGAAAGACATGGAACAGACAGCATCATAAGCAGTTGAGCACTGCCAGGCATGACATGGAACAGACATGATACAATATATATGACACAGAGCAGGTACAGAAGATCAGACAAGGCATGGACAAGGATACAACAACACCAACACCAATGCTTTACCAGGCGACAGCACACAGAAGGGCAGATGACAAAAAAACCCCAGAAGCAAGGGGCTAGACCCAGCAAGGCGCAAGAGAGACTGACCAAGCCCCACAGCTCACAGGTAGAAATAGCAGCATAACGAGGGCACCTGATAAGCCACACCCAGGAACAGATCAGGGATTGTTATCCCCACCAGAACCAGAACATACAATCACAAGTGTCAGTTCACACCAGTCACAGAATGCTGCAGCCAGCATGCCGCAAACGACAACTAGCATACACAGGATAACTGTACCCAGTACGAGGTTACAGGCAGCCAGCCTACACAACATCTAGGAGTGACAGAACCACACAGTGATACAAACAGAAATGCATCCATACTCAGACCCTGTTCACACACAAGGCTGCAGCCAGCATGCATCACAGAACCAGCATACATGGGAACACCCAGAGACAGTACACAAAGTGCGTGCAGTCCGCCTACATGGCACCTAAGACAGGAACCACAGAGATATGGTCGTGGGGAGACACAAACACAGGCAACAGTTCACACACAACACTGCAGCCAGTTTGCAGCCCCAAGATTAGATCTATATATCTAATTCCTTTCCCATAAACTGTATTTGGAAACATTTTAGGGTCTACAGACAGTGAGGTCTATCCTGGTCTTGGCCACCACTTTCCAAGGGCCCCATACCAGTCTCATGCACTGCCTGTGAATGCCTTCTTGCTGATTAGATGGCCACATGTGAGTCATCACATTTGACCAATGTCGCCATTATTGACTAACATATCCTCCATCATCCTCCAAGGACCTCAGTGTAAAAGTAATTCAGTTCACAGCAGAAGTGATGACCTCTCCATAGTCTGGGTCAGAAACCTGGTAAAGAACTTGATGCCGATGGAGTATAGATTTTCAGAATAGGAGTGTGACATCACCGGGATCCCAAGAAGCCAGTCTACGCAACTTCAGAACAGAAAGTATGTTACAAACTTTCTCCTTTAGGTGTGTTATATGTAATTAAGGTGGGTATGTGGGACCTGTTGGATCCCAGGCAACCTCTTTAAAAAATCATGCATGTATCAAATGCATTGCTATGACTGATCAAAATTCCAAAAAGTTTAATTTTTGAGACAGTCACAACATACTGTGGGAAACATTCCCTGATCATGATGTGTCCTCAGTGCTGAACTCATGAGATATGCATATATTACATCTAAACTATAATTATCTTCTAAGCCCTGGCTGATTTAAGGATTGCTAGGAATCCAAGGAGATTGCTCAGGTTGGATAAAAAACAAAGTGCAAGTTGTTATGTTAAATCTCAGAGGCAAGATTTACAATCGGTGAAGATGTCTTAAAATGGTAATTAAGAAAATACAAGCTAATGAAAGGAGATGATTTTCCAAAAACATGGGTAGTTTAGATAGTCGAGGTGGAGCACGGCCATGTCTCTGGAGAAGGCTTTGCATTGTGTGTGACCTCTTGTCCTCCTCCGCATGGTGGTAATTATGGGCTGTAGGCTTTGACTTCTGGTGATCATTATGTTTATCGAGAATATTTTGATGTTATGTTCAAGATTTTTTTTTATTTTCTTCATCCAGTTGGTGCCCATGGTAGAGACAACCAAAATGCTCCCCCTCCACATGATGCCCAATTCTGAAAAAAAAGTGATGTCACATCATTGGTTAGGATATGCTGTCATCTTGTGATCACTGATAGTCCACCCTCTGGGACCACCATGGATCCTACAAATGAAGTGGTTGCATTTGGTATTCTTATGGCTTGGAGGGCTGCTTTGTAGGGAGAACTTTGAAGAGTACTCAACGCTACACCAAATCTGTGGTCCCTTCATTCTCAGGACCACAGATTTGGGACCTCCAACAATCATTAACTTATGGACATCTCTGAGAACATTGGCCAATAACAGTATTATTATAGTGGTGCTTTAGGGTGGTCATGGGCAGAAATTTATGAAGATCTACGGTGAGGTTAGTGATTTAACGGGCTTGTCCAAGATTAGAAGAGCAGTGAATGGAACTCAGATGCAATCTCCCACACAACCTGTGGACAGGTATGGAGCTGTTTTTAGATGAATCCTGTACGACCCCTTAACACCTGGTGTTGGTGTAGGACAACACATGTTCTTCTAGGTTCTCTCTCCCCCCTGAGCGCACATTTGGATTTCTGTAAGATTCAACCTAAGCTGAGTTTCTAGAATGACAGGTTCAGAGAAATCACAGGAATTGGAAATTCGACTTTTGGGACTTCACCCATGAAATTTTCTCACACATGTTTATGCTGTAGAAGAAGATAATTTCACCTGGACTTCCCCTTTAAGAATGTAAAGGGACAGCTCGGCACATAGCTGACATTCCTCGTATGGGTGTCGACTTTTTTTTTTAACATTCATAGAGGATCACTCCAAGATTTTGCTCCGATGGGAGTGGTGATACTAGTGACTCATCGCTCAGCTACGACGCAGAAACCCAGGTCATACATTATGAATCTGTGCCCACAGTGTTTCCTGCATATTTGCATCAATTGCATATATGGACCGCGAGAATGTGGTCACTCATAATCCGACACAGGAATTAAACGCTAATTATCACAAGATGTCATCAAGGAGGACACTAGTTTATCCAGGTGACATGAGGCAAGCAGAAGAGTTTAAAGGATTGACTCTGTAACTTCTGAATTTATAGGGTCAAATGGTCCATTCTGGAACCTCATCTGTGAGGGGCAGGAACCGTTGGGGTCATTTATCAAGGGACTTAGGACTATTCTAGTCAAAAAAAGTTGCAAATCCCTTTTTAGACCAGCCATGCGACAATATTTAGTGGTGCGGCTGGTTGTATGCTAGGGGCATGGACTACCGTAGATGTACCTAATTTATGACGAGGTATTGTAAGGGCGAATCTAAGGCCGGCGTAGAAAGCCAATGTTAGTAAATAACTCCCGGTATCTCTTTCTTCAGAGGCCCCAACATCTTCATGCATTACACAACCCGTTGATGAGAATGAGAGCCGGGTAATACTTCATTTCACCTGTGGTGGCGCTGCAGAGTAGTAGAACATTTGCTACTTAAAGGGAACCTGTCATCTCCGAAACACCCCCTGAACTAGAGTAAGCGCTGTATAGTGTAAGTGATGCTGAATCCGAATATGTAAGTTTTATCTTCGTACTCACTTCCATTCTGACGCTGTGCTCCCACAAACCTGCAGTAAAATGCACTCAATGGACTCTTCTTTGAGTCCTCTCCATTATGTGAGTGAGCATCTGGAGTCCAGTGAGTGCATTTTACTGCTGGTTTGTGGGAGCCACAGCGTCAGAATGGAAGTGAGTACGAAGATAAAACTTGCATATTCGGATTCAGCATCACTTACACTATATAACGCTTACTCTAGTTCAGGGGGTGTTTCGGAGATGACAGGTTCCCTTTAAGGATAGGTTCTACACAAGCCACTAGACTACACACACAGTAAGTTAGCAGATGTGGACAGCGCCTTAACTGTCTACAGGTTGAGTGTGGTATTGCAGCTCACCATCATTGACGTCAGAAGTGCTGAGTTGCAAAATCACGCACAGTCCATGGATATACTATATACTGTACACACAGAGTAGTCTCTGGATGCAGCTCCCCTGTCATACCCTGGTCTATTGGGGAAGGGCTGTTCTTCATCACACACTGGAGGCTGTATTAAAGGGATTGCCTTAGAGTAGAAAAAACATGGCTGTTTTTTATATTTTAATGGAGCTGAGCTGCAATAGCACACACCAACTGTGGACAGGTGTGGCGCTGTTTCTGGAAGAAATCAGCCATGTTTTTCTCATCCCCTTTAAGCTGGCCATACACATTCAATAACTTGGCCACCCCCCCTGACCACATGTCTCCTCAGCTCGGTCACATGTGCCTACGTTCTGACTGAAGAGCGGGGATTAATCCACTTCCAGGTCCCTCTGGTGGTGGCTTATCTGTCCTGAGAAGAAAAGGATCAGAGATGTTGATGTTCAACATGCCCGATCCTTTTTTTGCCCAGACATCTGTCAAACAAATGTTGGTCGAATGTCTGACTTTGGCCAGCTTTAGTCTATGGCCACTTTTCTGCCCATGGACTTCCCCTCATTCCGGCTGAACTGTCTATGTAGACAATACAGAAAGGTGTGTGTGTCAAATATGGCCGCCCCCATGGAAGTAAAAAAAAAAAAAGTACATTCCCTTTAAGACAGTAAATGATAGGCAAGTGGCGACCAGTTGACTTTTCTTCAGAGGCCTCCAGAAGCGAGGAGATCTCCAAGCTAAAAGTTGAAGGTACCAGCGCCCCTTTACCCAGCGGACTGTCCCTAGGACATGTAGAGGTCCTCTGGTTTATAATTAGATCCTGATATCGTCAATCATGGCTTAGAGAACATGATCTGACATTGAGTAAATATCGTAGATAAGATTCTTCTTAATGTTCGGCATGAAATCAAGTGAACTTTGAGTTACGTTCCCGGGAGGTGTTTCTGCAGAAGGCGAATAATTATAGGTTGGGTTGTTGTCTGAAAGTGAATTACATCTTGTCATGGAGGCCACGCTCAGTGGTTACCGCCAACCACTGCTAAATATTGTCATAAGGTTAATTACTCTGAAGTAGTAAGAGTCGTCCTCACCCGTGAATTGTGAATGTAACATACACTGTGTGTGTAAAATTCCAAAACAGGATGGTCCCGTGTGGTGACGGACTTGCTGGTTTTACGGGGACACTCACTGGCTGACACTGTTAAAGGGGAAACTCACTGGCTGACACTGTTTACAGGGACACTGTCTGGCTGACGCTGTTTATGGGGACACTCTCTGACACTGTTTATGGGGATACTCTCTGACACTGTTTATGGGGATACTCTCTGACACTGTTTATGGGGATACTCTCTGTCTGACACTGTTTATGGGGACACTCTCTGTCTCACACTGTTTATGAGACACTCTCTGGCTGACTGTTTATGGGGACTCTCACACTGTTTATGGGACAGGCTCTGGCTGACACTGTTTATAGGGCACTCTTTCTGACATGTTATGGGGGACACTCTCTGACACTGTTTGAGACACTCTCTGCCTGACACTGGTTTATGAGAGAGTCTCTGGGCTGACACTGTTATGTGGCACTCTCTGACACTTCATGAGGACACTGTTTATGAGGTAGTCACTGTTTATAGGGGCACTCTTTCTGACACTGTTTATGGGGACATTTCTCTGACAATGTTTATGAGACACTCTCTGGCTGACACTGTTTATGAGACACTGTCTGACACTGTTTATGGGGACACTCTCTGACACTGTTTATGGGGACACTCTCTGTCTACACTGTTTATGAGACACTCTCTGTCTGACACTGTTTATGGGGACCTTTTTAGGACACTGTTATGGGGACACTCTCTGACACTTTTATGAGACACTCTCTGGCTGACACTATTATGTGGCACTGTCAGACATTCTCTGACACTGTTTATGAGACATTCTCTGACACTGTTTATAGGGGCACTCTTTCTGTCACTCTTATAGGGACACTCCTGACACTGTTTATGAGACATTCTCTGTCTGACACTGTTTATAGGGGCACTCTTTCTGACATTGTTTATTGTTTATGAGATACTCTCTAGCTGACACCATTTATGGAGTCACTCTTTCTGACACTGTTATGGGGATACTCGCTGACATTGTTTATGAGACACTTTCTGTCTGACACTGTTTATGAGACACTCTCTGTATGACACTGTTTATAGGGGCACTCTTTCTGTCACTGTTATGGGGACACTCCTAACACTGTTTACGAGACACTTTCTGGCTGACGCTATTTATGAGGGCACTCTTTCTGACACTGTTTATGGGGAGACTTTCTGACACTATTATGGGGGGCACTCTCCGACACTGTTTATGAGACACTCTCTGTCTGACACTGTTTATGGGGACACTTTCTGACACTATTATGGGGGCACTCTCTTGCTCACTCAACAATAATAGCAATAATTAGTAATGACTCCGATGCTGAATTCCTGGTTTTACATTTCTTTAATCATCAGGACATTTTGCAGCTTCATGGCTTTAGACTGCACAGTATCTTTAAGATACAAATACAAAAATAAGTTATAAAATACATTTATTACAAAATCTTTTATATAATATCTTCGCACTGACCAGCAATGCTGTCCATTTAATAAAGTTTATATCATATCTCCGACTAATAAAACTAATATAAAATATATCACAAAATAACTTATGCAATACACACATGTACCACCAGATGTCACCCTCACACTGTCTTCTATATTGCAGAGCTTCTATAACACACGCAGTGGCCATCGGGCGTTGGTATCACTACCGGTAATTAACATCTAGTTCTTAAATAAATACATAGAATGTGATTCCAAAAACCTATCAGTAACAGTCATCTACATCTAATAAATAATTCATATGTAGTACTCCCACTGGCCAGTAGTGGCAGTATATCACAAAAACCTCATTGAGCATAATACTGTTGATTCGACGGTAGAAATGATTATGTTCGAGTTATTTAAGTCTGCATCTTAAATGGAGGTGCCCGAAACCACATAGCGGTGCATTCCTTTAAGTCTTCGGATATAGTATATGGCCTGTAAAATAAATGAGATCGTTAGTCATTCATATTGTATCAAAATTATAGTTGTTATAGTAAATCATAGGCAAATGTCAATTTGGATTGAGAAGGATGATGAGTAAGCCAGTAGGTTGAGCAGGATCAGCACCATTAAACCAGACCTGATAGGGTTAATCCTTCTGATTAAAATGATACCTGTCTTGTAAATATCGGTTGTGGCGTTCCAGAGAAAAAAATATTTCTATTCTCTGTGCAAATGAGGGTTTCAGTGCACCGAGGGGCGTTGCCAGCACTAGAAAACAGGTGCACTGAGTGTCTAGGCCCCACCCTCAGTGCACTGAAGCCCTCATTTGCATAAAGAATAAAAATCTTTTTTTCTTGGGAACACCACAACCAATTGTCACAAGACAGGTGTCATATTGATCAGCAGGATCAACCCTATCAGGAAGCAATTCTGCTGAGTGGGTGCACGCTAAGGCTATTATTACCCTGAGGACATTGGGGGTAGCACTGAATACTGAGGGTTTTGCCTGCTGTGTTGTAATGTGCACTGTGTCAGTGTGTACGGGTTCCTGAAAACGAATGGAGATCTGAATTGGTGAAGGTCTGCTTCATGGGGAAGAGCAGAAGCAGCCCAAGGTTACAGGGTGCTATGATTAGGGCAATATCCCTTCCTAGATCATCATGTGGATCACAGTTCTCCCTAGAATTAGTAATATCAGCACGAAAAACTGATTTTGACCCCCATTGAGAGTTAGACTTTTTGTCCTCTCGTTCCTTGAATCCTCCAGGATCCTCAGATTTTCAGTTTTTTTTTTTTTTTTTTTTACTCCCTGCCTTCCTTGAACTTTTTTAGTTTTCCATTCACAAAGTCGTATGGGGTCTTGTGGGACAAGTTCTAAGGTCACCATTTAATAGTAGAAAGCTGGAAAAAAAATTCTAAATGGGGTTGAACTGGAAAATAAAATACAATTCCACCACAGTTTTATGGGGTTCGTTTTGAGGGAACTCCCTACGATTCAGTACGATTACAGTGATGCCACGCCTTTTGTATAGTTTTTCATGTGTTTCAATACTTAAAAAAATAAAAACTTTGTTAAAGAAATGTACTTTCTTTGGATTGCTATATTCTGATACACATTAGTTTTTTTTATAGTTATGTTGCTGGGCTCATTTTTTGAAGGGTGATCTGTAGTTTTTATTGATACCATTTTGGAATGTGTATGAAGGTGAAGCAACAAAAAAAGGCAAATTGGTCATTTAAATTTTTTTTCCCTGTTATGGCCTTCACCATACGTGATAAATTTATTTGTTAATAGTATTGGCGTTTTTGCGCTTGGCAATACTATTGATTTTAACATTTTTTATTGTTTATTTTTATTATGTGAAAAGGGGGTGATTTGAATTTTTTATGTTTTCGTATATTTTTAAAACATTTTTACACTTATTTCAAGTCTTCTTAGGGGACTTGTATATGCGATTGTTAGATAGTTTGTCCCGTAGACTGCAATGAATTACTATTGCAGCCTATGGGAGTTCCACTAAGTTTCTATGGAGCTCTGCCACAGGCAGGGCTCCATAGGTACTATTAGGCTACATTCACACATCCGTTTAAAACATCCGCAATCTATCCGCATCCGTTCCGCAATTGCGGACGGTTTTTGCAGATATTTTGCGGATCCATTCATTTCAATGGGTCCTGATAATCTACGGACATTGCACCGTATGTTGTCCGCATCCGTTAATCTGTTCCGTTCCGTTTTGCGGATCCGCAAACAGAAATCCTCCTGTCCTACTTTTCTCCCGAATTGCGGTCCGTAGCACAATGAAAGTCTATGGATCCGCAAAAAATGCGGAAGACATGCGGAAAGGCATCCGCATGTCATCCGTATTTGCGGATTCCGTTCCAGGAGGGCTGAAAAAAAAAAGATGTTATTCATCCTTCCGTTTTTTGCGGATCCGCAAAAAATGGATGACATATGGATACATCCTTTCCGTTTTTTACGGAAAAACAGAACGGATGTCCTGGAAAAACTGAGCTTTTTGCGGAAAAACGGATCCGCAAAAAACTGACCGTTTTCCAGGATGTGCACACATACGGACGTGTGAATGTAGCCTTACTGTGATATCCTCAGACAGGGGCGTAGCTAAAGGCTCATGGGCCCTGGTGCAAGAGTTCAGCTTGGGCCCCCCTGGCCAGGGGCAGGGAAGCACATAGCCTTCATGCTGGCAAAAATTGAAACGGCACCGCCCCCCCCCATGCCAAATTCTTGACCTTACCAGCCAGAGGCGTAACTTGAAGATTGAAGAGGTATAACAGAGCCCTCCCACTTTCTATTACACTAATGTCTTCTTATGTGGTACAAGGGTTTTTGGGCCCCCTCAGGCTCCTGGGCCCGGTGGCGACTGCTACCTCTGCACCCCCTATAGCTATGCCCCTGTCCTCGGATCCTTCAAAGAGACCCAAGCTACCACAGTGATCAAATGGTTTGCTTGATCTCAGATTATGAAAACTGTTCAGGCCCGGAAGCACAGCACTCCCAGGGAAAGCTGTCTCAGATGCTGTGGCCATAAATGACCACGGCATCTGAGGGGTTGAATGTCTGATCACCGTTATCACTATTCACAGACATTAGCCCCAAATATCTTGGTGGCTGTGGCATTTGCTGAGCTCTGGAGCAGGTGCCATCTTTAAAGGCCCGACTTAAAGGGGTATTCTCATCTTATACAATGGGGGCATATCAAGATCGGAGGGGGGAGCTCTGCGTTCGGCTACCACCAGGCGCAGCTCCCCCGCTGCTCCCATAGAAAAGAATGGGAGTGCACCGCACATGAGCGGCCACCGCTCCCATTCTTTTCTATGTAGCTGATGGAAATAGCCGAACGCTGGCTTGGCTATTTTCACCAGCCCCATAGAAATGAATGGAGGTGGCTGCGCATGCGCAGTGCGCCCTCATTCAGTTTGGGGGCTACGTTCTCGATATAGGTGCGGGTCCCATCGGTGGGACCCACACCTATAAGACAATGGGGGCATATCCTAGCGATATGCCCCCATTGTATAAGATGTGAATAACTCTTTAAGCCATAAATGTACAGTGGTGGTCGGGTAGGTGTTAAAGGGGGTTTTCCAATTTAGAAAACCCATGTTCATATACCCTATTAGTGAATTCAGGAACCTCACTCGGCCACAGTGTAGGGCAGATATAAAGAACGTCTCTCTCCAGGAAGACCTGTCCTGGTCTAAATTATAGACAACTCATTGATATCAATAGGCACTATGTAATACATTATTCACACTGTGATGGTGCTGAATGGAAATTGAACATTTATGGCCAGGTTTTCCCACGGATTACAGTTGATCACTGAGGTCCCATCAGGGGAACACTTTGTAATCAGTATTGTTATGGGACCCTTCTAACAAGCAGGGATTGTCCAGGGAGGAGAACCTCATTAATGTGAATTCAGAGAAGAACTTACCAATAATGTTCCTCCGACAACCACAAAAGTTCCGATGCTAACAGCCAAGGAGATGACAATAATTTTCCAAGGAGCCAAAACATTGGTGGATCCATTGGTTGTAGCAACTGAAAGAAAATTCAAGTTGTGGATTAGCTTGTACTTATCTATTTTCCTTCTAGATTTTATCTATCTCTCCTTGATATATTAATTTACCTGAATTTTGGTCCAGGGTGCTTGAGTTATCTGTGAATGAGGTAGAATGAGTTACTTGTGAAGAAGAACCAGAGTTGGTCACTGCTGTTGAAGAAGACTTTGTATCAGTGCTGGACACTGTATGTGCACTGGAGCCAGGGACAGTGGAAGACGAAGACGTTGTAGATGATGTTGGGTTGCTGGGAGATGTGGATATACTGCTGGTTTGGACCACTGAGTTACTTGTAAAGTTCATTGTAGTTCTTTGTACAGATGTTGAAGTTGATAAGCTAGCTGTAGCATCTATTGTAACAGTGGAACTACTGGTAAAACCTTTTTGTGGGGCTGTTGTGCTGCTTGCTGAAGTTGAGAAGACCCTGGAGTCTTCACTGGAAGAAGCCATGGTAACATTTGATACCAATGTCATGGAAGATGATACTGTTTTAGTCATGTCAAATGAGGGACTACCGGTGATAGTAGGCCCATTGGAAACTGTTGCTGTACTACCGGTTAAAACTGAATGGACACTGGTTCCATTATTAGATGAGGTTGCCATATTAGAGGCTGCAGATGTTGATGATGATTGCATAGATCCTCCCATATCTAATGAGGTTGTACTAGAAGCACTGCTTAAAGATGTCACTGTGTTACTGTTTGGGGTTGTCAAGATGTTGGTGTTATTAGAAGTTGATGTTCTGTCAGTCATAGTAGGTGAGATAGTAGTAGCGTCAAAATCAGAAGATGTGATGAAGTGTCTGGTATTGGAAGAAGACTGCGGGCTGGTGCTGACACTTCTAGCTGTTGTGCTTTCAAACCTTGGGGGTTGGCTATTATTGCTGGAAGAAGTCAACTTGTCTTTGGTTGAACCCAATGTACTTGATTGTGTGACTTCATCAGTTTTAGAACCTTGTGTGAAACTACTAGAAGATTCCATTGAGCTTTGGGTAGGGATCATACCTGATGCTGATGTAACAGAAGATGTAACTGAATTGCTTTGAGAAGAAGGTTGAATTAAGGTTGATCCCAGTTGGGAAGTGTTTGTTGATTGGGCATTAGTTGACATAAGAGTGTTACTGGGTGCTATAGTCTGGGCATTGATGGTAGTATCTGTAAATGTTGATGGAGATCTGCTGCTGTATGATGATGGTTGACTCCTTATTGATGTTAGCTTCTTATTTGTGACACTATTGGAAGAGTTGCTCACAATTCTGGTACTTGATGCTGATGTATCTGAAAATACACTAGTAATGATGATAGGAGGAAGAGGACTACTAGTAACTGTACTAATGTTTGGGTTGTTTTGTGATACTGGTTGAGTAATAGTTGCTCCTATTCCATTAGAGGTCTCTGGTATAGTAGATGACGATGATGATATACTTGGAAATGTATCCATGTCATTAGTTGAGATCGGAGATGGTGGTAATGTACCAGAGGACATAGTTGTGCTATTACTTACTAAGGGTTTATCTGTTGATAGTGGAGAGGCACTAATACCATTGTCAGGCACAGGTGTGCTATTATATAATGTAGGCTTGATACTCACGCCATCGGTTTTTGACGTTGTGCTGGTAAACATTGGAGAGGAAGTACTAGAGGATGTACTTTTGCTTGATGATAAGTAGATAGTGGAAAGTGCTGGCTGGGCACTTGATTGTGTAAAGTTTGCTGTTGTATTTGCACTTGTGGTCTCTTCTGGTTGACTATTGATATGAGTAATGGAAAAAGTTGTTGCCTCGGTAATATCTTCTGGCTGACTGCGGGTTTCATTGAAGGAAAGAGTACTTATAAATGTTGTATCTTGTGGTTGACTACTGGTTTCTGCAAAAGGAAGAGTATGTATGTACGTGGTCTCTGGTGCTTGTCTGCTGGTATGGGCAAAGGAAAGAATTGTTGTCTCAGTAATATCTTCTGGTTGAGTACTGGTTTCAGTTAATGTAAGAGTACTTGTCTCCTCTGGTTTACTGCTGGTTTCAGTAACATCTTCTGGTGGTCTACTGGTTCCATTGAATGAAAGAGTACTTATATATGTGGTCTGTTCTAGATGACTGCTGGTATTGGTAAAGGAAAGTGTAGTTGTCTCAGTAGTATCTTCTGGTTGTGAGCTGGTTCCTTTGAAGGGAATAGTACTTATATACGTTGTCTCATCTGGTTTACTACTGGTGACAGTATAGGGAAGAGTTGTTGTCTCAGTAGTGTCTTCTGGTTGACTGCTAGTTTCACTGAAGAGAAGCGTACTTGCATGTGTGGTACCTTCTGGTTGACTACTGGTTTCAGTAATGGGATGAGTACTTCTATGCATGGTTTCTTCAGGTTGACTGCTGGTATCAGTAAAGGAAAGAGTTGCTTTAGTGGTATCTTCTGATGGTCTACTGGTTCCATTGAATGAAAGAGTACTTATGTATGTGGTCTGTTCTGGATGACTGCTGGTACTGGTAAAGGAAAGTGTGGTTGTCTCAGTAGTATCTTCTGGTTGTGAGCTGGTTCCTTTGAAGGGAATAGTACTTATATACGTTGTCTCATCTGATTTACTACTGGTGACAGTAAAGGGAAGAGTTGTTGTCTCAGTAGTGTCTTCTAGTTGACTACTAGTTCCATTAAAGAGAAGCGTACTTGCAAGTGTGGTGCCTTCTGTTTGACTACTGGTTTCAGTAAAGGGAAGAGTACTCACAGGCATGGTTTCTTCGGGTTGACTGCTTGCATCAGTAAAGGAAAGAGTTGCTTCAGTGGTATCTTCTGGTGGTCTACTGGTTCCATTGAATGAAAGAGTACTTATATATGGGGTCTGTTCTGGATGACTGCTGGTACTGGTAAAGGAAAGTGTGGTTGTCTCAGTAGTATCTTCTGGTTGTGAGCTGGTTCCTTTGAAGGGAATAGTACTTATATACGTTGTCTCATCTAGTTTACTACTGGTTACAGTAAAGGGAAGAGTTGTTTTCTCAGTAGTGTCTTCTGATTGACTACTAGTTTCACTGAAGAGTTGTGTGCTTGCATGTGTGGTAACTTCTGGTTGACTACTGGTTTCCGTAAAGGGAAGAGTACTCACATGCATGGTTTCTTCGGGTTGACTGCTGGTATCAGTAAAGGAAAGAGTTGTCTCAGTAGTATCTTCTGGCTGACTGCTGGTTCCATTGAAGGGAAGAGTACTTACATAAGTGGTCTCTTCTGGTTGTCTGCTGGTAGGGGTAAAGGGAAGAGTATTTGTCTCAGTAGTATCTTCTGGTTGACTACTAGTTTCACTGAAGAGAAGTGTACTTGCATGTGTGGTACCTTCTGGTTGACTACTGGTTTCAGTAAAGGCAAGAGTACTTATGTGCATGGGTTCTTCGGGTTGACTGCTTGTATCAGTGAAGGAAAGAGTTGCTTCAGTGATATCTTCTGGTGGTCTACTGGTTCCATTGAATGAAAGAGTACTTATATATGTGGTCTGTTCTGGATGACTGCTGGTGTTGGTAAAGGAAAGTGTAGTTGTCTCAGTAGTATCTTCTGGTTGTGAGCTGGTTCCTTTGAAGGGAATAGTACTTATATACGTTGTCTCATCTGATTTACTACTGGCGACAGTAAAGGGAAGAGTTGTTGTCTCAGTAGTGTCTTCTAGTTGACTACTAGTTCCATTAAAGAGAAGCGTACTTGCAAGTGTGGTGCCTTCTGTTTGACTACTGGTTTCAGTAAAGGGAAGAGTACTCACAGGCATGGTTTCTTCGGGTTGACTGTTGGTATCAGTAAAGGAAAGAGTTGCTTCAGTGGTATCTTCTGGTGGTCTATTGGTTCCATTGAATGAAAGAGTACTTATATATGGGGTCTGTTCTGGATGACTGCTGGTACTGGTAAAGGAAAGTGTGGTTGTCTCAGTAGTATCTTCTGGTTGTGAGCTGGTTCCTTTGAAGGGAATAGTACTTATATACGTTGTCTCATCTGGTTTACTACTGGTTACAGTAAAGGGAAGAGTTGTTTTCTCAGTAGTGTCTTCTGATTGACTACTAGTTTCACTGAAGAGTTGTGTGCTTGCATGTGTGGTAACTTCTGGTTGACTACTGGTTTCCGTAAAGGGAAGAGTACTCACATGCATGGTTTCTTCGGGTTGACTGCTGGTATCAGTAAAGGAAAGAGTTGTCTCAGTAGTATCTTCTGGCTGACTGCTGGTTCCATTGAAGGGAAGAGTACTTACATAAGTGGTCTCTTCTGGTTGACTGCTGGTAGGGGTAAAGGGAAGAGTATTTGTCTCAGTAGTATCTTCTGGTTGACTACTAGTTTCACTGAAGAGAAGTGTACTTGCATGTGTGGTACCTTCTGGTTGACTACTGGTTTCAGTAAAGGCAAGAGTACTTATGTGCATGGGTTCTTCGGGTTGACCGCTTGTATCAGTGAAGGAAAGAGTTGCTTCAGTGATATCTTCTGGTGGTCTACTGGTTCCATTGAATGAAAGAGTACTTATGTATGTGGTCTGTTCTGGATGACTGCTGGTGTTGGTAAAGGAAAGTGTAGTTGTCTCAGTAGTATCTTCTGGTTGTGAGCTGGTTCCTTTGAAGGGAATAGTACTTATATACGTTGTCTCATCTGATTTACTACTGGTGATAATAAAGGGAAGAGTTGTTGTCTCAGTAGTGTCTTCTGGTTGACTACTAGTTCCATTGAATGGAAGTGTACTTGCATGTGTGGTACCTTCTGGTTGACTACTGGTTTCAGTAAAGGGAAAAGTACTTATATGCATGGTTTCTTCGGGTTGACTGCTGGCATCAGTAAAGGAAAGAGTTGTCTCAGTAATATCTTCTGATGGTCTACTGGTTCCATTGAATGAAAGAGTACTTATATATGGGGTCTGTTCTAGATGACTGCTGGTACTGGTAAAGGAAAGTGTGGTTGTCTCAGTAGTATCTTCTGGTTGTGAGCTGGTTCCTTTGAAGGGAATAGTACTTATATACGTTGTCTCATCTGATTTACTACTGGCGACAGTAAAGGGAAGAGTTGTTGTCTCAGTAGTGTCTTCTAGTTGACTACTAGTTCCATTAAAGAGAAGCGTACTTGCAAGTGTGGTGCCTTCTGTTTGACTACTGGTTTCAGTAAAGGGAAGAGTACTCACAGGCATGGTTTCTTCAGGTTGACTGTTGGTATCAGTAAAGGAAAGAGTTGCTTCAGTAGTATCTTCTGATGGTCTACTGGTTCCATTGAACGAAAGAGTACTTATATATGTGGTCTGTTCTGGATGATTGCTGGTGTTGGTAAAGAAAAGTGTATTTGTCTCAGTAGTATCTTCTGGTTGAGAGCTGGTTCCTTTGAAGGGAATAGTACTTATATATGTTGTCTCATCTGGTTTACTACTGGTTACAGTAAAGGGAAGAGTTGTTGTCTCAGTAGTGTCTTCTGGTTGACTGCTAGTTTCACTGAAGAGAAGTGTACTTGCATGTGTGGTACCTTCTGGTTGACTACTGGTTTCAGTAAAGGGAAGAGTACTTATATGCATGGTTTCTTCTGGTTGACTGTTGGTATCAGTAAAGGAAAGAATTGTCTCAGTAGTATAGTCTGGTTGACTGCTGGTTCCATTGAGGGGAAGAGTACTTACATAAGTGGTCTCTTCTGGTTGTCTGCTGGTAGGGCTAAAGGGAAGAGTATTTGTCTCAGGAGTATATTCTGGTTGACTACTTGTTTCACTGAAGAGATGTGTACTTGCATGTGTGGTACCTTCTGGTTGACTACTGGTTTCAGTAAAGGGAAGAGTACTTATATGCATGGGTTCTTTGGGTTGACTGCTTGCATCAGTGAAGGAAAGAGTTGCTTCAGTGGTATCTTCTGGTGGTCTACTGGTTCCATTGAATGAAAGAGTACTTATATATGTGGCCTGTTCTGGATGACTGCTGGTATTGGTAAAGGAAAGTGTAGTTGTCTCAGTAGTATCTTCTGGTTGAGAACTGGTTCCTTTGAAGGGAAGAGTATTTATATACCTTGTCTCATCTGATTTACTACTGGTTTCAGTAAAGGGAAGAGTTGTTATCTCAGTAGTGTCTTCTGGTTGAGTACTGAATGTTTTTAAAGGAAGAGTAGTTATATATGAGGTACCTTCTGGTTGACGACTGGTTTCAGTAAAGGGAAGAGTACTTATATGCATGGTTTCTTTTGGTTGACTGCTAGTATGGGTAAAGGGAAGAGTTGTCTCAGTAGTATCTTCTGTTTGAGAAATGCTCCATTGAAGGGTAGAGTACTTTTTATACATTGTCTCCTCTGGATTGCTACTGGTCTCAGTAAACGGAAGAGTTGTCTCTGTAGTATTTTGTGGTTGTGAACTGGTTCCATTAAATGGAAGAGTACTTACATTAGTGTTCTCTTCTGGTTGACTGCTGGTATCAGTAATAGGAAGAGTTGTTGTCTTAGTAGTCTCTTCTGGTTGACTACTGGTTTTGTTGAAAGATAGACTACTTATATATGTGGTATCTTCTGGTTGACTGCTGGGCTCAGTGAAGGGAAGAGTACTTATATGCGTGGTTTCTTCAGGTTGACTGCTGGTATGGGTAAAGGAAATAATTGTTGTCTCAGTAGTATCTTGTGGTTGACTACTGGTTCCATTGAAGGGAATATTTATATATGTTGTCTCTCCTGGTTGACTACTGGTTTCAGTAAAGGGAACAGTAGTATCGTCTGGTCGACTGCTGTTTCCATTGATGGGAAGAGTTGTTATATGCGTGTTCTTTTCTACTTGAGTACTTGTGGGGAGAGTTTCAGGTGTATCAGTTGTACTAGGAGATAATGAGCTGTTTGTAGTGCTAAATGAGGATCCATTGATAAGCTGGGCTTCGTTATTCTGTCCTGAGAAAAGTTACATTGTGTTAGACATCTATGTGCAAAGAAAATATAGGTCTTATCTATTGATATAAACCATGAAAGTCATACTGGAAAGAGGCTGTAGAAGACCAGAAAGAAATGGTCTTTTTTTTTTTTACCAGTAACAGAGCCATTTTTGTTTATTGGTTGTGTCAAGGCAGTTCAGCTCCGTTCAAGTCAATGGGGCTAAGTTTTAGAATACATTTCAGCCATGGACAAGAGTGGTGCTGTCTCTGGAGAAAACTTTGGACAGAACCTGAGATTAGAAAAAGGGGTATGTTTTTTTCCAGAGGTAGATTGGTCCCATGCTGATGCATTAAGATATAAGTAATAAGCATTTAGTAGGGTTTAGCTGGACCAAATTTTTAGGTCTTGTAAAGTGCCACAGGGGGTCAAGTGCAACAGTACTGTTTGTCCTATGGTTTACGTGGCCCTGCTAAGAAGTTTCTTGCCTTTTATTCATCCTCTCACAAGATAAATATGTTACACACAACCTCCAAAAGGGCACTTTCAGAGTCATAAGGTCAATCTGACATAAGATCAATGGGGCATATTTATTAAGCTCGTCTGTTTTAAGATGTAAAATTAGACAGTTGTATTTGCTTCATCTGTCGGTCTTTTGCCTAATATTTCTAAAAAGTCCCTCAACACTTTGTTAGACTAGGCATATTGCTATTAGTCTGACCTCTGGTGGTTCTTTATCAGTACGACAGGTTCATATTGACTAATAGTGGTCTAAGTAGTATGGACATGAAAATGTTGCGCAAGTGACTATGAAAGTGCAACTTTTTTTCAGCAAAATATGCCCAGCTCACCACTCAAAACTGCCGAAGAAAAGTATGCCAGCCCTGGAGTGAAGTTGTGACTAAATCAGGTGCAAAAAAGGCACGCCTACATAAATAGATTGTAAAATAGGTGTAAAACTTGAACTGAATTAGTCTAAAAAAAAAATCAAAGTAGCCGAACAAGGCGCAAAAGCCTCCAAAACAGGCACATTTTCAGTAGGAAATGCGACTAAAAAAATATAAGATAGTTTAAAACAGCATTTAAACTGGGGCAACTGGTTGATGAAGGCTGGACGGGCTGAAACGCGTCCTCTGCTGACTACTGATGTATACTTGTTGAAATAAATACGCATATGAATTGGAAACATTCAGCGCGTGCTGGGATTTCGTTACATTGTGTTTGCTGGAGATTTCTACTTCCTGCAGGCACTAGGATCGTGTACAGATTTATCTAAAAACAGGTGCAGACATTACAGTAAATGTGTCCCAAAGTCTTTTACTCATCCTCTCAAAAATTCATCATTTACTCTCATCCATTCCTCACATGAGAACAAGGCGTTAAACTTATCCATCCCTGAAGTTCAGTTCCTTACATCGCCATCTTCGATGACATTCACTCAATATTAATTCACTGAATACAGAACAATGGACACAGGTTACATACGATAAATTATTCTGGTGAACCAAAGCTTCAGCAGATCCTCAAAAGATGTTTAATGCCAAGATTTGTCCAACCATAGAAACATTTTTAGTCTTATATAGTTCTCTGGTGATTAATTGTCAGATGTTTGACCAATAGTCTTATGTGTGGGGGTAACATTACAGTCCTCTGAGTTCGACATGGTTGAGCTTGGTTTCCCTGGGAGAAAAGCTGCTTATCTGAAATAAATATGAATGGTTGACTCATCATCACAGCCAGGTCAATCACACAATCTCACCCTCACTTCAGGCAAGTGCCAGCTTCTCCCCCTCAAATAAGATCTGTGCCACATGTTCACCCTCACATAAGATCTGTGCCACATTTTCACCCTCAAATAAGATCTCTGCCACATACTCACCCTCACATAATATCTGTGCCACATTCTCCACCTCAAATAAGATCTGTGCTACATTCTCACCCTCACATAAGATCTGCACCACATTTTCACCCTCAAATAAGATCTGTGCCACATTTTCACCCTCACATAAGATCTGCACCACATTCTCACCCTCGCATAAGACCATTTGCCACATTCTCATCCTCACATAAGACATTGCCACATTCTCACCCTCACATAAGACATTGCCACATTCTCACCCTCACATAAAGCTAATGCCGCGTTCTCACCCCCACATTAGACAAATGCCACATTCTCACCCTCACATATGACCAATGCCACATTCTCACCCTCACATATGACCAATGCCACATTCTCTCCCTCACATATGATCAATGCCACATTCTCACCCTCACATATGACCAATGCCACATTGTAAGTAACCCTTACATAAGACCAAGGCCACATTCTCAAATAAGACCAATGACACATTATCACCCTCACATAAGACCAATGCCACATTCTCACCCTCACATAAGACCAATGCCACATCCCCAGCCCAATATAAGAACAATACCACATTCTCACCCTCACATAAGACCTATGCCACATTCTTACCCTCACATTAGACAAAATGCCACATTTTCACCCTCACATAAGACCAATGCCACATTCCCATTCTCAGATAAGACCAATGCCACATTCTCACCCTCACATAAGACCAATGCCACATTCTCACCCTCACATATGACCAATGCCACATTCTCACCCTCACACATGACCAATGCCACATTGTAATTAACCCTTACATAAGACCAAGGCCACATTCTCAAATAAGACCAATGACACATTATCACCCTCACATAAGACCAATGCCACATTCTTACCTCCACATCTATACCAGTGCCACATTCTCACCCTCACATAAGACAAATGCCACATTTCTCACCCTCACATAAGACCAGTTCCACATTCTCCCCCTCAATTAAGATCTCTGCCACATTCCCACCCTTACATAAGACCAATGCCACATTCTCATCCTCACATTAGACCAATGCCACATTCTCATCCTCACATAAGACCAATGCCACATCCCCAGCCCAATATAAGAACAATACCACATTCTCACCATCACATAAGACCTATGCCACATTCTTACCCTCACATTAGACAACTGCCACATTTTCACCCTCACATAAGACCAATGCCACATTCCCATTCTCAGATAAGACCAATGCCACATTCTCACCCTCACATAAGACCAATGCCACATTCTCACCCTCACATATGACCAATGCCACATTCTCACCCTCACATCATGACCAATGCCACATTGTAAGTAACCCTTACATAAGACCAAGGCCACATTCTGAAATAAGACCAATGACACATTATCACCCTCACATAAGACCAATGCCACATTCTCACCCTCACATAAGACCAATGCCACATCCCCAGCCCAATATAAGAACAATACCACATTTCTCACCCTCACATAAGACCTATGCCACATTCTTACCCTCACATTAGACAAATGCCACATTTTCACCCTCGCATAAGACCAATGCCACATTCCCATTCTCAGATAAGACAATGCCACATTCTCACCCTCACATAAGACCAATGCCACATTCTCACCCTCACATATGACCAATGCCACATTCTCACCCTCACACATGACCAATGCCACATTGTAAGTAACCCTTACATAAGACCAAGGCCACATTCTCAAATAAGACCAATGACACATTATCACCCTCACATAAGACCAATGCCACATCCCCAGCCCAATATAAGAACAATACCACATTCTCACCATCACATAAGACCTATGCCACATTCTTACCCTCACATTAGACAAATGCCACATTTTCACCCTCACATAAGACCAATGCCACATTCCCATTTCTCAGATAAGACCAATGCCACATTTTCACCCTCACATAAGACCAATGCCACATTCTCACCCTCACATATGACCAATGCCACATTCTCACCCTCACATATGATCAATGCCACATTGTAAGTAACCCTTACATAAGACCAAGGCCACATTCTCAAATAAGACCAATGACACATTATCACCCTCACATAAGACCAATGCCACATTCTTACCTCCACATTATACCAGTGCCACATTCTCACCCTCACATAAGACAAATGCCACATTCTCACCCTCACATAAGACCAGTTCCACATTCTCCCCCTCAATTAAGATCTCTGCCACATTCCCACCCTTACATAAGACCAATGCCACATTCTCATCCTCACATTAGACCAATGCCACATTCTCATCCTCACATAAGACCAATGCCACATCCCCAGCCCAATATAAGAACAATACCACATTCTCACATCACATAAGACCTATGCCACATTCTTACCCTCACATTAGACAAATGCCACATTTTCACCCTCACATAAGACCAATGCCACATTCCCATTCTCAGATAAGACCAATGCCACATTCTCACCCTCACATAAGACCAATGCCACATTCTCACCCTCACATATGACCAATGCCACATTCTCACCCTCACATATGACCAATGCCACATTGTAAGTAACCCTTACATAAGACCAAGGCCACATTCTCAAATAAGATCAATGACACATTATCACCCTCACATAAGACCAATGCCACATTCTCACCCTCACATAAGACCAATGCCACATCCCCAGCCCAATATAAGAACAATACCACATTCTCACCATCACATAAGGACCTATGCCACATTCTTACCCTCACATTAGACAAATGCCACATTTTCACCCTCACATAAGACCAATGCCACATTCCCATTCTCAGATAAGACCAATGCCACATTCTCACCCTCACATAAGACCAATGCCACATTCTCACCCTCACATATGACCAATGCCACATTCTCACCCTCACACATGACCAATGCCACATTGTAATTAACCCTTACATAAGACCAAGGCCACATTCTCAAATAAGACCAATGACACATTATCACCCTCACATAAGACCAATGCCACATTCTTACCTCCACATTATACCAGTGCCACATTCTCACCCTCACATAAGACCAATGCCACATTCTCACCCTCACATAAGACAAATGCCACATTCTCAGCCTCACATAAGACCAGTTCCACATTCTCCCCCTCAATTAAGATCTCTGCCACATTCCCACCCTTACATAAGACCAATGCCACATTCTCATCCTCACATTAGACCAATGCCACATTCTCATCCTCACTTTAGACCAATGCCACATTTTTCACCCTCACATAAGACCAATGCCACATTCTCATCCTCACATAAGACCAATGCCACATTCTCACCCTCACATAAGACCAATGCCACATCCCCAGCCCAATATAAGACCAATACCACATTCTCACCATCACATAAGACCTATGCCACATTCTTACCCTCACATTAGACAAATGCCACATTTTCACCCTCACATAAGACCAATGCCACATTGTCACCCTCACATAAGACCAATGACACATTTTCACCATCACATATGATCAATGCCACATTCTCACCATCACATATGATCAATGCCACATTCTCACCATCACATAAGACAAATACCACCTTCTCACCCTCACATTAGACCAATGCCACATTCTAACTCTCACATATGACCAATGCCACATTCTCACCACTTCATAAATTCAAGGCAATATTCTCACATCCTGAAGTAACAAAATGACCTGGTCTCACCCTCACATACCTTGCCTTACAGCCACACTAATAAATAAGTGATTTTGATGTCCTCACCAAAACTCTTTGCACTTCACCTACTGTACCATCAGAAACACCTTATTCCTTACACTCGACTTCATATGACTATTATCTTCTCCTTAGCCTTCATAGAAGGTATAGTTTTTTCCCCCATATCTTAGAAGCAGTTTTGGACCTTATATTAATCTGTGGATGTTTCCTTATCAGTAATCTCACGTTCCATGGCCTGTAGCTATAGACTACTAGGAGACAGGTTCACTATGCTATATGTAGACTTACCAGTGATGAGTGTGAACAGCACCGCCTGGTGACAACATATAGTCCGGGGGATTTCATGGCAGCTCTTGCAGTTAATATTAGTCAAATAAATGATTCCTTAACCTCTGAATACGGTTTTATATGCCATGATTAATTCAATAGGCGGGACAATGACTTAATTTTGACATCATGACTGATCTCACATGAGGCATCTCTTTTGTAAACTTTACAGATACCGCTCTCTCTGTCATACACAAAAGGTAGAGCGGTGAAAACAGGGAGTGCCGCTACTGAAGTGTGCTCTTGTTCCATGAATACCGGGCTTTATCTACTGGGAGGGGTGTAACTGTTTATATACACAGAGGCATTAGAGAGAAAGATGGAAGCACACAGAAAATAGAGAGACACAGAAATAGATAATAGAAAGATAAGACAAAGTATATGATAGATAAAAAGATCTATCTGGTAACTGGTTGTAATAAGAAAACAGAATAAATAGATCTGTTATATAAAGAGAGACAGGTATGAAAGAGGTTGTAAAGAGGATTAATGGATAAACAAGTAGATATGAGATAGATGGATATGTAGATAGATAAATGTGGCAAAGTATGAGATAGATGGATAAACAGACAGATAGATAGATAGATAGATAGATAATGAGATAGATAGTAGATAAATAGATAAATAGATGATAATAGATAGATATGAAATAGATAGATAGATAGATAATAGATATAGATAAACTGATTGTAGAATGAATGAATAAATAAATAAATAGAAATAAGATTAAAAGATAGATATTAGATAGATAGATAGATAGATAGCTAGATAGATAGATAAAGAGATAGATAGTAGATAAATAGATAGATAGATAATAGATAAATATGAGATAGATAGATAGATAGATAGACAGATATGAAATAGATAAATAGATAGATAATAGATAAACATGAGATAGATAGATAGATAGACAGATATGAAATAGATAGATATATAGATAAATAGATAGATAATAGATAAACTGATTGTAGAATAAATAAATACATAAATAGAAATAAGATTAAAAGATAGATAGATAGATAGATAGATAGATAGATAGATAGAAAGAAATAGGTAGATAGATAGATATAGATAGGTGGATAGATAGATAGATAGATAGAACATAGAAAGATAATTAGAGAGATAGACAGATAATTAGAGAGATAAATAGATTATTAGAGAAATAGACAGACAGATAGGAGATAGAAATTAGATAGATAATTAGAGTAGGTGTTTGTCACGATACCAAAATATCAATTCTGTTTCAATACCATAAAAAAGTATTGCGTTATACCATTCGATACCACGCAAAAAAATAAAATCACCTAAAAAAACCGTGTGCATTCCGCATTTTATAAAACGTCCAGCCCATAATAGAACAGTCCTTTTTGGAGGGACAAGGTTACTAAAAAATGGCGAATCGTGCAGTTTTTATTTATTTATTTTATTTATTCTGTTATGGCGTTCACCACATAGGAGATATTCTTTAATATTTTAATACTTTGGACTTTTCGGACATGGTGATACCTAATATGTTTATTTATTTATTTATTGTTTATATATTTTATATGTAAAATTGGGAAGAAATTTAAACTTAATATTTTGGTGTTCGTTTTTTTTTTAAACTTTTTTTTTTTTTTTTTACTTTTTATTTCCTATTAGCCCCCTTATGGGCTATAACCCTTGTCCTATGCACCCTAATAGAGATCTATTAGGAGGCATAGGACTTACACTCTCCCTATGCTTTGTGCACACGGCAGCAGGGAGCTTACCATGGCAGCCAGGGCTTCAGTAGCGTCCTGGTTGCCATGATAACCGATCGGAACCCCGCAATTACACTGCTGGGGCTCCGATCGGAATCTACCACTGCACCACCAATGAAGAGGGGAAAGGGGGGGGGCGCCTCTGGCCACTGCCACAATGTTTATTATACTGGGGGGATAGGGGGGGAGGGCGCACTGCGCCACCAATGATTTAATGGCGGGGTGGGGGTGGGGGGCGCACTGCGCCGCCAATGAACTTCACTATCATTTAATACAAGTGCAGGAGTGGGTGCCGGCGCAGAATCACATAGCTGACGCCCATGACAGGGAGCTGCGATACGCTGCAGTTAACCCCTCAGGTGCCACAGCCCCTGCCCTTCTCCGCCTCCCTCCGCTCATTGGTGGCAGCGGCAGCAGCAGCACAGGGGGGAGGGAGAGCTTCCTTCTCCCCTGTGCTGCTGAGGGAACATGGAGCGCGCTGAGAGCAGCGCGCTCCATGTTCTCTGATACTAGGCTGCGCAGTAGCATAGCCTAGTATCGGTAACAGGCAAATCCCGGTATCGTATCGATACCGGTACAAAATTATCGACTGGGTATCGAAAATTCGATACCCGGTGCAACCCTAAATTAGAGAAATAGAGAGATAATAGATAGATATGAGATAGATAGATAGATAGATAGATATGAAATAGATAGATAATAGATAGATATTAGATAGATAGATAATAGATAGATAGATAGATAGATAATAGATAGATAGGTAGGTAGGTAGATAGATAGATAGGTAGATAGATAGGTAGATAGATAATAGATAGATAGATAGATAGATAGATGGATAGATATAGATAAACTGAATGTAGAATGAATTAATGAATCCCTAAATAAATAAATAAATAGAAATAAGATTAAAAGATCGATATTAGATAGATAGATAGATAGATAGATAGATAGATAATTAGAGAGATAGATAGACAGATAGTTAGGAGATAGATATTAGATAGATAATTAGAGAAAAAAGATTGATAGATATGAAACTGGTTGTTATAAACAGTAGCATTTACATGCAAAACAATGTACTGATCAAGTAATGAAACCAGTTATGACACAACTTCATGGACTGGAGCCAATCTCACCACTGTGAGATCCCTGGCCGGGGTGGTACAGACATCTACAGGGTATTTCCTAAGATCCAAAACAAGTGCTTAGGAGTATGTGTCATGTGTGAAGAAGAAGTCAAGTATGCTCCATAAGTGTAAGTGAGCACGTAAGAAAAAATAACCCCTGTGGATTAGGCTTGGAGAGAATTATCAACGACGTACACCCTGCGGTCGGCGCTGTGAGTCAGGACAGATGGGTTTCTGAATAGCAGGGATAGATGTGGGTAACACTAACATAAAAAGAATTTCAAGGAACTGATCACATTTTTTGTCTTGCTGATCATATTTTTAACCACTTCCAGACCGGACCATTTACCCCCTTCCTGACCAAGCCTAATTTTGCGAATCTGACATGTGTAATAACTTTGGAATGCTATTACTTATACATGCCATTCGGGAAATTTTTTTGTGACACATTTTACATTAGAGTAATGGTAAATTTGAGTCAATATGTCTTACCTTTATTAATGGGAAAAAATCCAAAGTTTACAGAAAACTATCACTATTTTCTAAATTTGAATCTCTCTGCTTTTAAAGGGGTAGTCAGACAATGGGGGCATATCGCTAGGATATGCCTCCATTGTCTGATAGTTATGGGTCCCACCTCTGAGACCCCACCTGTCTCATAAATGCTGCCAAAAATGAAGCCGGCATAGTGGTGGCGGGCAGTGTCGGGTCTGGTCACCACCTAGCGTTCCTATTCGGGACCGGCACCAATGGGGGTAAATCCTAGTGATATGCCCCCATTGTCTGAGATGGGAAAACCCCTTTAAGACAGATAAACTATTTATTAATTAACATTCACCATATGTCTACTTTATGTTGGCATCATTTTGGTAATGTTATTTTATTTTTTAGAAGGTTTAGAATTTTAGAAGCAATTTTTGAAATTTTCGAGAAAATTTCCAAAATCAACTTTTTTAAGGACAGTTTAATTCTGAAGTGACTTTGATGAACTTATAATAGAAGCCACCCATAAATTACCCCATTTTAGAAACTACACATCTCAAGTTATTCAAAACTGATGTTTAAAAATGTTGTTAACCCTTTAAGTATTCCACAGGAATTAAAGCAAATGGAGGTGAAATTTCAAAATCTCACTTTTTTATGCAGATTTTCCATTGTAATCCATTTTTCCCCTGTAACACATCAAGGGTTAAAGGCAAAACAAACCTTAATATTTATTACCTTGATTCTGCAGTTTACAGAAACACCGCATATGTTGTTGTAAACTGTTGTAAGGGCACACGGCAGGGCTCAGAAGGCAAGGAGCGCCATATGGTTTCTGGAGAGCAGATTTTGCGGGAATGATCTTTGGGTGCCATGTTGCATTCGAAGAGACCCTGAAGTACTCCCACAGTGAAAACCCCCAAAAAGTGACCACATTTTGGAAAATACACCACCCAAGGAACGTTTAAGGAGTGTAGTGAGCACTTTGACCCAACAGGTGTTACATAGAATTTATAACACTTGGCTGTGAAAATTACTTTTTTTTAAAAAAGAAAATGGTGCTTTAGGGCAAAACTTTCTTTTTTCACAAAGAAAAAACAGGAGAATATCCTCCCACAATTTGCTACTCATTTTCTCCTGAATACAGTAACAGCATTAATTGTCGTAAACTGCTGTTTGGGGATATGCCAGGGCTTTGAAGGGAAGGAGCGTGGAAACATGGAATTTGCTGAAATGGTTTTTAGGTACATATGACTTTTTTGCTGACTTGATATTATGTTTTTGGGAGGAGAGGTGACAAAAAAACGCTGTTTTAGTGTAATTGTTTTTACTATTTTTTTATTACTAATTTGTATTATTAATTTTCTTTTCTTTTATGGCGTTCACTTGGTGAGATAGATCATGTGATATTTTTATAAAGGTGGTTTGTTTGAGGGCTTGTTTTTTTTTGCGGGATGAGGTAGTGTTTTCATTGGTACCATTTTTGGGTACATACGACTTTTAGATTTAGATTATGTTTTTTTTGGGAGGCGAGGTGACAAAAAAGCTGTTTTGGAGTGATTTTTTACAATGTTCACCTGATGGCTAGATCAGCTAATATTTTTATAGAGCTGGTCATTACAGATGAGGCGATACTAAATATATTTTTTTTCTATTTGTAACAATTTTTTAAATTTTCTGAAACTTTTTATTTTTTTTATTTTTATAAAACACTTTTTTTTTACTTTTATTTTACACTTTGTGTCATACTAGACCTCTGGGGGACATTGAACAACACATTTTTTTTCTTTTACTGTTCATTTCTTCTGTAACTGGGGCTGACATAGTAGCCCCAGTTACAGGGGGCATACAACCCCCAGAGAGGCTGTACAGCATTATACAGTACATCTTCACTGCAGTGCTGTTCGCGATCTAAGGAAGACTCGGCGCTTCCTCAGCTTTATACACAGTGATCTAGAAGGCAGGGACACCGAGGAGGGGTGGACTGACCATAGACCCTACAGGGAAATTTCCTGGTGGACCAATGCCAAGGGGTCCACCTAAACCCTCCTCTTGGCTGAAAAGATATGATGCTATCAGCATTAATTAATTTAAGGCAGTATTTTGTGCTGCACTGTGGTATCTGGGGCCACGTTTAGGTTTTTTTTCAGGGCCACTTTAAGTTCCCAGTCCGCCCCTGATCCCTGCCTTCTCTATGGGGTGCTCTGCTGTCACTGACAGCGGGCCCCCACTCAGCAGCTGGACGATTAGCGTGCAGCTGCGATCTCTGAATGGACGTTCCAGAATGTCCATTCAGACATAAGTCCTGACTACCAGAACGTTTATAGTCTGTGGGTGGTTGGGAAGTGGATAAAAGCTCAAAGTGGCAGAAAAATACAAAAGAAGTCATACTCACCACCACCAAACCCCCGACGCTCCCAGTCTGATGATTACTGGGTCACAGTTGGGTTCTACTTCCTGGTCTTCTTGATGCACAGGAAGTGCTCACTCAGCCAATGACTGGATGCAGTGATGTCCGCCTCATCCAGTGATTGGCTGAGCAGGCAGTTACTGTGTCTCGAGAGTGACCAGGAAGCAGAGACTAGAGAGGATCCAGGGAGCATTGGAGCATCTGTTTTATAGAGGTGAACATGAGTTCTTTTGTCTTTTTTATACCATTCTGAGGCTGAAATATATAGTTGTCCCCTGTAAGAAATGGTCAGTACAAGTAGCAGGAGGGTGACTCAGGATGTGCAGTACAGGATGTTCAGATGTTCATTACATAACACGAACATAAAGAAAAGGAACAAACTCTAGCCGTCATATAATCTTATTGTTATGGTAGCTACCAAACGTGGAACCTCTAGTGTCGCAACTGATGAATCAAGGCACAGACTCCAATGGAGCCTCCTTTTCTTCGCTCAAAAACCCCTCACAATTAGTGCACTTAGCCCATTTTGATCTAGACTGGTGCCCGCAAATGAGGCACCTCTTGCCACTCTTGTTGACGAAAGATAAGGAAGAGGCAAAGGTTAATACCAAGGAACTGTTGAGAGCCTGGGAGAGGAACCAGGGGCTAGCCAAAGTCAATATAAAGTCCAGAAAGGAATGTACCAAGTGTAAATCCAAAGAAATGAGGCAGGAGCGAAGGTCAGGGACCTTGCAAACTGAGGAACTGATACAGAAAGTGTTTTGGAAAACTGGTTAACTTTTCATTAAGAGGTTAGGCCATCAGTGGACCTAAGGCCCCCATACATTTTGAGGCAGCTCTGCTTAATTTGGTATATACCATAGCCGTCTATACGGATCACTGGAATGTACAGTTAGTTGGGTTGGGTGAATGTTGGGTAATTGGTCTGTTCCGGATACAAAACATTGTGCAATGGAGGCTTCACCTTCCTTTATCTGTGTTTCGGTCTGTGAATAATTTGTAACCACAACTCATGTTCTGACGAGAGTGAAGATCATAAGATTTTTCATTGATTGCTACTAAAATGCGGTCTGATTTTTACCTAAGTCACAAACTGAAAATGCCCCAGCAGTTGTACCGTCCATGTCTTTTACTTAGGACATTATGTAAACATCCACAGTGCAGGGAGGAAAGGTAAGTGAACCTCTGTATTAATAACTCCTCCAAGAACTGATTGGCAAAAGATGTTTCAGTTAAGGAGATGAGATTGGAAGCATGGGTTTCACAGGTGTTTTTCTCCATTAAAGGCACACAATACCTAGTTACTGACACATCAGTTCTTTACAAAAAAGACTGGTTAGTGTCATCCAAGCCACGATGCAAACAACTTTCAGAAGACCTCAGAAGATGTGTATGGAAGAGATATGAAAAAGGTAATAAAAAACCTCTGCTCGTCAATCCACGGTTAGACAAAAAGAGGGACATTTATCGAGACTGGCATACCCATACACCAGTCTTGATCTCCCACCACTGGAGTGAGATGCGCCTGATTTATTAAGAGGCAGATTTCCTATTCCCAAGATCAATAAGTAACTTTTCTTCTTCTGGTCTGGTGGACAGTCTGATATAAATTACAGTATAAAGGTGTAGTATTTAAAGGGGTTATCCAATCCTACAAAAAGCCTCCCAATATGCCGGGACCCCCACACTGAATGTACTTACCTGGCTCCCCGCTCCCTGCGGCACTCCTGGTCCCCGCACCACCACTGCAGCTTCTCCCCATGCATGGATGAAAACATCTGGTGTAGGGGGGAGCAGCCAATGGCCGACGGGGACGAGCCTCCCTAGCATCGCAGGTGATGCTAGGTAGGCTCGTCCTCTGTCCCCTCCGGCCATAGGCTGCTCCCCCTGACACTGGATGTTTTCATCCATGCATGGGGAGAAGCTGCAGTGGTGGTGCGGGGACCCATGTAAGTATTTTCAGTGTGGGGGGGGCACTCGCATATAGGGGGGCTTTTTATAGGATTGGATAACCCCTTTAAATAGAGGAAACAAGTAACAGACCAGAAGCATGATGCCACAGAAGAAGAAATGATGTTTCATCATGCTTGTGAGGGAAAGGGTGTAAACCTTGGATGTCCTAGACCAGGGATTCCCAACCTGAGGCCCTCCAGCTGTTGCAAAACTACAACTTCCAGCATGCTCTAATAGCTGTAGGCTGTCCAGGCATGCTGGGAGTTGAAGTTTTACAGCTGGAGGGCCACAGGTTGAGGATCTATGTCCTAGAACATTTCCCCCTTTTACAATCAACCCCCTGTCTTCTAAACTGCAAAATACTATTTCCCTTCCATTATCGAAACTGCCCCTTCGGTGCTCTCTACAGTGGTCCTGTTTTGGTCCTGGCCTGCTGGTATCATGTCGACAGGTCTACAGTTTACTGCCTTCTTTGCACTGGTTGTCAGAACTCAGAAATTACATGGAAACCCAAACACATACTGAAAGGTTCCTCCACTGATTACTAATCATTGAGGGTTCTAGTTGCCTATCTCCGTGTGAGCAATGTAATTTCGA
>ONZH01004384.1:0-37910 GCA_900303285.1 Rhinella marina
ATATATGGATCTCCAGATTACCTGAGGAGTTCTTGAGACATCTCCTAAGTCGACCAATACCTGAAGTGTCTCCTCCATTGCAGGACTGATTACTATTCTGTAGGCATCTCCTCCTTGGAATTTACTGGTGTGACGTGACGCATCTACAATGCACTGTGCAAACAGCTTATCATACGGACAGTCTTCATAGAATACACCGGGATATTTAACTCATTTCCTTCTATAATTTCCGGCTTCTGGTGCGAGGAACTAACGACATGAATGTTCCAGCTTTCTTTGATTGAAGATTTTGTACTGCAATGCACTTTACTCAGCAACATTCTGCCTGAGCAAAAGATTTGTGCGTGGTCGGCAGAAAATGAAAAGAGCCGCACTCATCTGCTGAAAGGAACGCGATTGTCACATTTGGTGATGATGGAGCCACCATAATAGGGATCTCAGCTGGTTTTTATCTTCAGCTTTGACCACTTCTCACAAACAGAACAAATTTAGTGTCAACAGGCCGGCACTAAGCCCTTCTCTTTTATGTAGTGTCCTCAAAAAAAATCATATTCCAGTCAAAGCTGAGCATGCAATCACATGGGTCATCTTGACACCACTGGCCTCATCATGGTCCATGAAACTACTATTAATCCATACCGTGAGCTTCTGCAAAACTGTCTCTTATGGAGTTAAAATGAGTACATGCAGGGCCACTCTGTATTCAGAGGCTCGGCAGTCTCATTAGTATTCACTTAGTGCAGAGGCTTTGCTGGATATGGATTGGGGGGGGCTCTCCCAGTACAAAGATATTCTACAGATCTTTACAGGGATTTGAACCCCAGACCTTCTGTATGGCAGACAGAAGAGTTACCATTGCACTACAGACCTGCCCTGCTGAAAGGGCTTAATTTTCTGTGCTTAAAAAGCTATTTTCTTCACAGGCATAACACTGAATAAATAATATATTACTGAAATGAAGGGACAACGTTACTTCGTTAATGCTACTTTCACACTTCCGTTACTGATAATACAACCGTCTGCATCCGTATGAACAGATCCGGTTGTATTATCATTAATATAGCCAAGATGGATCCGTCATGAACTCCATTGAAAGTCCATGGGGGGTAGATCCGTTTTCTATTGTGTCCGAGAAAACAGATCTGTCCCCATTGACTTACATTGTGAGTCATGATGGATCCGTTTTCTATTGTGTCTGCGGTTTGCTCTTATGTATGTCAACGCAACCAAACGGAACGGAATGCATTTTGAAGCCATCCTCCTGTTCAGTTTCATTTTGTTCCCATTGACAATGAATGGGGATAAAACGGAAGCGGTTTTCTCCGTTATTGAGATACATAGACACATAGCTGTGGTTCACCTGATTAAGGGCTTGTTCACAGGGCCGTTGTGTGGCCGTGGCCGTATTGCAGACCGCAAATTGCAGTCCACAGTGCACAGGCACCTACTGTGGTGCTTCCGCATGCGGATCACGGACCCATTCACTTCAAGTGCTTCCGTGGGGTTCCAATCCATGCCTCTGTTCGGCACCGCACCGCATCTCAGTGATTGTGGACCCATTCAAGAGAATAGGTCCTCGATCCGGAGTTCACACGGCCGGTGCCTGTGTATTCCGGACCCGACATATGCGGGACGCAATACGGCCACGGCTACACAATGGCCATGTGAACGAGCGCTAAGGCTTCATTCACACAACCGTATTTTGCTTCTGTGTCCATTCCGTTTTTTTTTTGCTGACCATATGCGGAACCATTCATTTCAATGGGTCCACAAAAAAAACGGAAGGTACTCCGTGTGCATTCCGTTTCCGTATGTCTATATTTCCGTTCCGCAAAAAAGATAGAACATGTCCTATAGAACAATGGATCCGCAAAAAAAAAAAAAAACAGAAACGCGGATGCCATATGGAATGTCATCCATCCGTTGTTGTTGTTTTTTTTTTTTATTTGCGGAGCGCAAAACACATAAGGACGTGTGAATGAAGCCAAATTTGCATATTAAGAAAAAAGTTTCAGCAATGGAGCCTATGAATGTGAGAAGGTTTGGGGGAAGAGGGCAGGGGGTACACGGTTTCCCTGTATGGGGCCATGAAATTCCGGATGGCAGCCCTGAGTGCATGGCAGATACCAATGCTGGGGCAACGTCTGCTTACGAAACAAGGGTGTTCTATAGTGCACATGAATTTGCAAAAAAGTATTTACTTTTATGATCTGAGCTTTTGGTCCTGTTGGATTTGGATCTTCACAAAGGGATTGTCGGGTTTCGAAAAGTAATTGACACACACTGGTCTACTGAACTATATATAGTATATAAGTACATGATCCTCATCTATAAGGTAAGCAAGAGAGTGGTGGCAAAGTGCTTTGTCCATGCATTACTCAGACCAGCCCATAGGTTTTAATGAGAACTGTGTAATGACTGACTTCTCCAGCGGTGGCACTGTAGGAAAGTTAAACACTTGAAGCTTTCTTCTTGCACCTGACAGATGATCACTAGGGGTCGTATCAGTGGAACACCTTGTAATCTGCTTATCACTGGGAGAACCTTCTAACAAGTAGAGATTGTTCAAAGAGGAATACTCCAATTCTTTTATAGTACTTATCACATCTGGAGAAGACCCCTTTAACCACCTAACTGTTTTGCCAGAGTCCAGCTCCAGCAGTGGGAAAAGTAGCTAACTGGAGGGGGGAGGGCTGTGGAGTCGGAGTCGTGGAGTTGAAGTCGGTGTCCATTTTGGTGGAGTCGGAGTTGGAGTCGGTATAAAATGGACATTTTGGTGGAACAGTTAGCTCAGTGGCAGTATGTGCTGAATATATTTTCATAAGAATTTGGGAACATGATGAAATGTCCTATAAATGTCTGTTCTATTCCTGATCTAAGGATCTAGGCCAGGGCTGGCCAACCTGAGGCTCTCCAGCTGTTGTAAAACTACAACTCCCACCATGCCCTGCTGTAGGCTGATAGCTGTAGGCAGACTGGGCATGCTGGGAGTTGTAGTTTTGCAACAGCTGGAGAGCCACAGGTTGGCCAGCCCTGATCTAGGCTTTCAGTTGAGATGACTGTGTGCTGCCCTTCATGTAGATGCTCAGAAGTGAAGCGCCTCCGCTACAGATCAGAAGAAAAAGGAACTGGGAAGGAATGGCTGCACTCATCTCAGATCTGCTAGAGAAAACAGGATAGGGTTTTCTCACTAGTTACAAAGATTAGCTTTCAACATAAAGGGACAGTTAAAAGAAGACATTTTCTAAATACATTGGTCAGTCATGAACTATAGACAGTTTAGCAGGTCTCTCACTGCACACAGGTTTCTATGGTAACCTGCAGACCAGAAAGACTGTTATCTGATTGGCTGAGAGCAGGAGTGACCTCGCCCCCACTGAATGATGGGACTGAGCTCTGAGTACCTGCAGTAAGCAAAATGTGTTGTGAGGACTGAGAAGCTTTACCTGTAATTGTGTTAGAGATCACAACCTCCTGCTCTGTCAGAGTAAGTTAATATATTCTAATAACTGCTGGAGACCCACCCACAGTCTGAGGAGACAGAGTAAGTGCAAACTGCCTGTCAGCCAGTGAATCAAAATGTGCATAAATCACTTGTCCAGTGCATGTTCTCTCTGTATGCTTTATGTTTTAGTTTGATTTTCCTCTGATGTAAAACACCTCGGGCCTTATGTATGAGAACTGTCTAGGTGTAGAAGTTTCTTTGCTGACCATAGAAACCAATCAGAGCTCCCCTTTCATTTCATATAGTGCTCTGGAGAAATGAAAGGGGAGCTCTGATTGGTTGCTATGGGCAACAAAGAAAGTTTTAGACCTAGACAGTTTTCATACATCAGGCCCTTAGTGAGCTGTACCCAGAGAAAAGCCTGATACTGAAAGTTCAGAGTAAAGATATCCAGTAAAACATAGATTACAAACATATCTGTACTATCGATTTATGCAAAGTTTGTTTAAAGTTATCACTATGCGCCATGTATGAGGGAGTCGGGGGCGGATTGGGAGTCGGGAGTCAGAGTCAGGGGAACGTGAGGAATTGGAGTCGGGGCTTTGGCTTACCAACTCCACAGCCCTGGGAGGGAGGGCTGCTTTAGATGCTTCTACCTCCTGAATGGTAGCAGCTAGAAACATGCAACTGATCTTGTTTGAAAGCTTTCAAAGCTACAATAATATGTTCAGGACAGAGAAAGATATCACTGATAGAAATTGGGATGCTGTGAATGCAGCTAAAAATGAAAGTAAAAACAGGTTTCAATCGCGATTATTCCCGACTTGATTTCTAACAGTGATTTCTCCTCTGTTGCTTAGCTGACTTTAGCTGTTATGGTCTTGTATGAAAGCCTGGATTATCAGCTTTCATACAAGACCAGTTGCATTTTGCTACTTTTCACACTGCCCGAGCTGGACTCGGGCAAACAGTTAGGTGGTTAATGAATACCGTTATAGGGGCTTGCCTGTTCATAAAAAAAAATAAAATTACGATGCCTGAACCCATCAATCTGGATCACTTAAATTACATGGTCACACGCAACATAGTACCCTATAAACCCCCTTTCCCTTTGATTTTTTACATCTGTATTACTGCAGTTCATACTGGCGCATCGTTTAAATGACAGACATTACTAAAGGAATATGTAAAAATTACAGCAGAGCCGACGTATATCAAGATAAGAAAATTACCTGACTTTTCCTTTGGTGTTTCGGAGAACCGTGGCTGCAAAATTTTGGGTGACGCCAACCAGACTGATCCCATCTACTTCTAAGATCTGATCGTTGACAAGGATCCTGGAAATATACAAAAATGCATTAAGACATGTTAAAAGCAAGCCCGAATGTCTGTGAATTGCGTCTCCGTGCATCGGCCACTAGAGGGAGCCTATTTATACACAGCACTCAATAATGACACAGTATGCTCTCCCTCTAGTGGTGGCTGCAGGTAACCTGAATTTTATCATTGATCACGATGGTTATGTAGAGGATTCGGAGCTCTGTATCAGAAAAACAAAGCTCCAATTGCTTTGATGATATATTAAAATATTAGCGCAGAAGGTTGAGCAGCCTGGTGAAAAACGGTGAAGACTCCCTTTAAAATATTATAAGGTAAAGATGATGCCAAAGGGAAACTATAACATGAAACATATGGCCGTGTAAGCCCCCAATCTACCCCCTATGTATATCAATAGCAACAGTGCCACCTGCAGGCCCAAGGGCACTAGATCACTCGGGGACCCAGAATTAATGATTGGATCACCAGAGGTTGACAATGGACTCCAAGTGAATGCATAATAATATAATGAATTGTCAGGAATGGACAATGCATCATTAGATCGTAAGGGATGGGCGATGCATCACTAGATCACCAGGGATGGTCAGAGCATCACTAGATCACCAGGGATGGTCAGAGCATCACTAGATCACCAGGGATGGTCAGAGCATCACTAGATCACTTGGGATGGACAATGCACAATTACCGTAGATCACTAGAGATCACCAGGAATGGACACAGACACTAGATCACCAGGGACAGACGATCAGATTACCAGATCACCAGGGATGGAGAGCGCATTACTAGATCACCAGGGATGGACAATGTGTCACTAGATCACTACAGATGAACAATGGACCACTAGGTCACTAGGAACAGATAATGCACCACAAGATAAACAGAGATGGGCACTGTACCACTAGATCACCCGAGATGGATGATGCACCACTAGATCACCAGGAATGGACACTAAGACACTAGATCACCAGGGACAGACAACCAGACACTAGAACAGCAGGGATGTAGAGCGCATTACTAGATCACCAGGGATGGACAATGTGTCGCTAGATCACCAGGGACAGATAATCAGACACTAGATCACCAGGGATGTTAGAGCGCATTACTAGATGAACAGGGATGGACAATGTGTCGCTAGATCACCAGGGACAGATAATCAGACACTAGATCACCAGGGATGTAGAGCGCATTACTAGATCACCAGGGATGGACAATGTGTCGCTAGATCACTACAAATGAACAATGTACCACTAGGTCACTAGGGACAGATAATGAACCACAAGATAACCAGAGATGGGCACTGTACCACTAGATTACCCGGGATGGATGATGCACCACTAGATCACCAGGGATCGACAATGTACTACTAGATCACCAGGAATGGACACTAAGACACTAGATCACCAGGGACAGAGAATCAGACACTAGAACAGCCAGGGATGTAGAGCGCATTACTAGATCACCAGGGATGGATGATGCACCACTAGATCACCAGGGATGGTCAGAGCATCATTAGTTTCACCAGGGATGTACAAAGTACCACTAGATCACTAGGGACAGACAATGCACAATTAGATCACTAGAGATGGACATTAGATCACCAGGGATCGACAATGCACTACTAGATCACCAGGAATGGACACTAAGACACTAGATCACCAGGGACAGACAATAAGACACTAGATAACCAGGAACAGACAATTAGACACTAGATCACCAGGGATGGAGAGCGCACTGCTAGATCACCAGGGATGGACAATGTGTTGCTAGATCACTACAGATGAACAATGTACCACTAGGTGTCTAGGGACAGATAATGCACCACAAGATAACCAGAGATGGGTAATGCACCATTAGATCACCAGGGATGAACAATGCAGAACTTGATCACCAGCGATGAACAACACAGAAGCAGATCACTAGGGACAGACAATGCTACATCACTAGGGATGGACAATGCATTACCAGATCACTAAAGATGGACAAGGCACCACTAGATCACTAGGAATGGACAATGTACCATTATATCACCAAAGATGGTAAAAGGTACCACTCATATGACCAGGGATGAAGAATGCACCGCTAGATCAAGGCACCACTAGATTACCAGGGATGAGGAATGTACCATTATATCACAAGGGATGGACAACGCAGCACTAGATCACCAAGGAACGCACAGTGGACTGTCAGGGATGGGTAAAGTATCATCACATCAACATAGCAGGTAAAGAGACCACATTTATGAAAAACGAACCACCAGACCACTTGTGACTCCACAGTAAACTACTGGATCACTAGGTGTAGACACTGAGATCACAAGTGATGGATATTTAATCACTGGATCACAAGAGATGACACCTGAAATACAGATTGACACTAAGCCTATGAAACAACAGGGGCGGACAGTGAAATAACAAGACTGGTCAGAACCCTTCACTGGGGGGTGGACATTAGATCACTGGATCATCCTACACTGTAGAAGGACTCGAACTACCAAATCACCAGCTGGTACCTACTGTAGAACAACATTACAAATCTCACAAGCCGTGACTTCTGATGCTCCCCAGTCCTCGCTGTTTACACGGCAGTGACAGGTCCTCCTTAAAGCTTAGCTTCTGACAAATATCTGGGCCCCCACGGAGATTACATCCTCTACGACCACATGTTCCGGTTCTGTCACTTGTATCACAATGGCTAATGAGGCAGATCCATGACTAACGCTGTTCCCGTCAGGCTGGCAAGTGTAAAATAACTACCCGAAGACCACCAATTATCTGGTGAAACAGCTGTATGTGCACTAATTACGGTACTTGCTGAAACATATGCCGCCCTGCGCACTCCCTCATATGCCTTGTAATTACTGGCATAAGGATTCTTTTTTTTTTGGCAAATTTTTCCATGACAGCAATTAATATCCATCGATATCATACATCATAACAGAGCTAAAGGAACAACTAAGAAGAGGAGTTGGTAACAATGTAACAATAATCCGTTCACTGTTTTGTTTATACCAGTGTTGAGGGTGTCTTATAATAACCACCAGGTGCTCTGGTAGTCTACAATTCACCAATAGTCTCATCAGGAGCTCAGGCTGCTGCCTCGTCCCATCCTCTTCACTTACTGAAGCTCTGCTTAGTCAAACTGGCTGCAGTGCCCAAGCACAACCCTCACCAGGGCCTCAGTGGTTTCCATACACTGTTTATACCAGTGTTGAAGGGTGTCTATAATAACCACCAGGTGCTCTGGTAGTCTACAATTCACCAATAGTCTCATCAGGAGCTCAGGCTGCTGCTCGTCCCATCCTCTTCACTTACTGAAGCTCTGCTTAGTCAAACTGGCTGCAGTTGCCCCAAGCACACCTACCAGGGCCTCAGTGGTTTCCATTACACTAAGTACAGAGTGACTGTAAACCATACTCGTCCACTCTCCCAGACTGCTCAGAGGTGTCCAGAGATCAAGGAGACCTTCCACACTCCCGGCAGAGAAGGTAATCTGCCTGCAAAGAGCAGCCACTAGGTGGAGCTTGCTGCATGTGTATGCATAATGTGACTTTAATTGGAGCTTTGTGGTGAACACCGCCCTATGGCATCCAAAGCTGTATCGTTTCATACTATGTTAAGGGAGGCACTGTCTACGCGCGTGACTCTGCTGCCAGTATTGTTTGCTGGGGACGCTGTTTAGCAAAGTCATTAGAGTGACTGGTAATCATACTTGCCTGAGTTGTTCTGGTGTCGAAGGAAAAAAGGGGAGATCTCCTGTAAGGCTCCTAGAGACTGCCACAAAGTGGAATACGCTGCTTACGTTTTTAGACTGCTCCATGTACTTCAAAAGGAGATGTAAGAATACAAATGTATGCCGTGAGCTCCCCCTACTGGTGGCTGCAGGCAGACAGAACTTTACCATTTAATTCTGAGGCACTATATGGCAGTATTGTTTATTGGGGGAACAACTCAACTGAGAAACATGAAGTCTCATGAATAATGGAGGATCATGAGGACCTGCTATACAATCTAAAAATATATTGAATCAAAAGTCTATATAACTTATATGTATTAAACATAAATAAAAAAGTTTAAAGGGGCTTTCCAAGCTCCATATATTGATGACTTACCCCCAGGATAGGCCATTAATATCCGATCGGTTAGTAATCTAATACCCTGCACCCCCAACAATCAGCTGGTCCCCACAGCCTCTGGAGCTGGAATTAGCATTGTGAATGGAACAGGAAGCACAGCGCCGTTCAAAGTGTAGTGGCCGTACCGGGTTACTGCAGCTCAGCTCCCATAGAAGAGAATGGAAGCTGCAGTAACCCAGTACGGCCACTGCATTTTGAACGGCGCTGTACTTCCTGTTTCATTCAAAGTGCTGGAGGCTGCAGGGAACAACTGGTTGTGGGGGTGCGGGGTATTAAACCCTAACCGACCGGATATTAAAGACCTATCCTGGGGGTAAGTCATCAATATCAAGAGCCTCGAAAACCTGCAGTAAACCACAATAATCTAAAATAATTTATATATATCTACAAACAAATACAAAAATATGATCCCGTCTGGAAAAAACAGGAAAGGGGAATGTGACCAATGGGCCTATAGTAGACTAACACACCGCAAGTCCCAGCATGTCATGTTACACAAAATACTAATAAACTGTAATACAAGGACCCTTTCACCTACGATATGCCCTGTTACCTAGCAACAAGAAGAAAACAAGACTTCTCCCAAGGAATCTCAGGATCAAAGATTTCCCTGTTGCAAACAATTAAACTCTGAATAATACATACAGGTCCGAGCGATGAATGACCGCGCGCCGCTGCTTTTATATCCTGTTTTATATTTAGACTTATATTTTTTATATTTAGACTTGTTGTAATGGCCGCACGGTTTTGCAGATTAAGCAGTCGATTCTTGGCAAAATGATTCGACTACATTTTAATTCTTTTTTGGCCGTGACCTCGTCAGTGCCTCCCTGGTCACAATCACATACCGTAAATTGGGAGTTTTAGAGGGTACATATGTTAGCCTTAACCACTTCAGTGCTGGCTATCTATTTACTACAGACATCTGTAGATCTATCATCTCATTATCTATCTATTATCTATCTATCTATCTATCTATTATCTATCTATTTCTCATATGTATCTATCTATTATATCTATGTGTATATTATATCTATCTGTCTATCTATCTATTTCATATCTATCTATCTATCTATTATATCTATCTATTATCTATCTATCTATCATCTCATTATCTATCTAATATCTATCTATCTATCTATCTATCTATCTATCATCTCATTATCTATCTATCTATCTATCTATCTATCTATCTATCTACATTTGTGACATCATACCCCAGTGGACGCACCTTCCATCTCTTTGGGCGGCTCCTCCTTCGGTGACAGTTTTAACAAATATTCCAAGTTTCTCCAGACCTGTGTCGGCTCCAACCCCCATTCCAATGATACTGACGCCGAGGCCTTCTTCATCTGTAAGGGAATTTCAGAAGGTTAAGAACATTGGAAATCCAGAGCACAATACACGACCGCTCCAAATCCCAACCAGACAGCTCCTTAGGGTGGTGTCCCACAAAGGGGGTTTGAGCAAAGCCAACAGTGGATCCGGCGGGAAGGAGAAGCAGAAGAAGTCCTTCCTTATGGTTCTCATTCTCTTCCTGACCACTTCTCACTTTGGAGCAAAAAACTGCAGCAAAAACAAGCTGCGGGAGGCACCGGCTTAAAGCCCAAAAGGAACAATCCCAATGAACCTCAAGCCTAACGAAAAATGTCTGAATATATGGCATTAAAATGTATCGATGGAGAACTTCCTGGCGCTGGCCACCACATAACGGCAAAAAAACGTAACACGGCGCCATATGTCAGCAACAAGACAGATAACACACATCAACTGCTCCAACTAGTCACCAAATAGAACAAAACACTAACCAAAAACAAATAGTATAATACAGATGTAGCAGAGCTGGGAATACGAGATGTAGCTGCACTTCGTCGGTCACTGGGTACAACTCACAGTAATTATACAATGCGCTATGTGCAGTTTGCATGGGACTGCAGGTAAATATTTGTATATAAGCACTTACTGTAAATGCTATCACATGTCCGAACAAGTCATAGGAGGGACCCTCTACTCCGAGACCCCCTAGACTGGGGAGACAACGACCCTCTAACTTTCTATACAGCATGGCGTAACCTTAGAGGGGTTCTGCAGTTGTTTAAAACTGATGATCTATCATCTGGATAGATCATCAGCATCTGATCGGCGGCGGTCCGACACCCGGGACCCCCTCCGATCAGCTGTTTGAGAAGGCAGCGGCGCTGCAGGAGCGCCGCGGCCTTCTCTGTGTTTTCCTCAGGCCCAGTGACGTCACGACTAGTATCACTGGCCTGGGCGGGGCTAAGCTTCAAGTGAACAGAACTTAGCCCCGCCCAGGCCAGTAATACTAGTCGTGACGTCACTGGGCCTGAGGAAAACACAGAGAAGGCCGCGGCGCTCCTGCAGTGCCGCTGCCTTCTCAAACAGCTGATCGGCGGGGGTCCCGGGTGTCGGACCGCAGATGCGATCAGAGGATAGATCATCAGTTTTAAACAACTGCAGAACCCCTTTAAAGGCTATGTACACCTTTGGGGACAATTTTTTTTTTTATTATTGCATTATACTTATTTTGACCTAAAAATCACTTTTTCAATTGCTCTTTATTAACAATATGGAATCCTTTTTTCTGTGCAGAGCTGCCATGCTCTACTAGCTGCCTGTGGATGTTTTGTCAACTCCGTCATCTGATGAGCAGACAGACTCCTTATCTCTGCTCTCTCATATCATAAACACTCTTTAAAGCTCAATCTTCATCTTACTGATAAGAATGTGGCTTAAGTAAGTGTTTATGACCTCTTAGTGGTTTACAGATAAGGGTAATTAGGTACAAAGTGAAAATACCAGTCACACAGTTAGAAAAACAGTTAACCCTTTGTGATTGAACAGCTCAATATTTTTTTTTTAATAAAGACCAATTGAAAATATGATTTTAGGCCAAAAATAAGTTAAATGCAACCATAAAAAACTGACTCCAAAGGTGTACATAGGCTTTAAAATGTCTTAGTGAGACAGACTAGAAATATAACACGCCTTTGCTGTAGCTCTTTGGAGTACTGATTCTTATTGAGCTTCAGATTCAACTTAAAGGGGTTGTCCGGGTTCAGAGCTGAACCCGGACATACCCTTAAATTCACCCAGGCAGCCCACCTGATGTTAGCATTGGAGCATCTCATGCTCCAATGCCCTCCCTGGCCCTGCGCTGAATCGTGCAGGACAAGGGCTCTTCTGTTTACATAACACACTGCCAGTCAGAGGCTTCCGCCCGGCAGTGTGTTCGGTGACGTCACCGGCTGTAATGGGCCGGCTTTAGCGCTGCCCTAGCCATTTTACTGGTAGGGCAGCGCTAAAGCCCGCCCATCAGCGCCGGTGACGTCACCGGGCTCACTGCCGGGCGGAAGCCTCCACCTGGCAGAGCCCGGTACGTCACCGGAACCGGGCTAAATGCCTTTGCCCTGCGCTAAGTAGCGCAGGGCAAAGGAGGGCATCAGAGCACAGGATGCTCCGATGCTAACATCAGGCGGGCTACCTGGGTGAAATTAAGGGTATGTCCGGGTTCAGCTCTGAACCCAGACAACCCCTTTAAGTTGAATCTGAAGCTCAATAAGAATCAGTACTCTAAAGAGCTACAGCAAAGGCGTGTTATATTTCTAGTAGCCTATCCTGTACTGACGAGGGATTTATCCCATCTGGACATTTACGGTATATCGGTAGGGTATGCCATAAATGTCCTGTGGGTGAGGATCCCACCTTTGGGACCTGCTTCTATCTCAACAACAGGGCCTTGCTGTGAATGCAGAGCATGCCTCGGTCTCCTCTCCACTTACTGCTATGGGACTTCCGAAAAGCACTGAGCTTGCACTTGGCTACTCTTGGAGGTCCCATAGCACAGCGATTGGAGAAAGCCACGCACGTACGACATGTTCTCCATTCATGGCTGGGTCCTGGGCTTAATATAGGAGCAGGTCCCAGAAGTGGGGCCCACATCTATCAGACATTTATGACATATCCTATCGATCGGGGACAACCCCTTTAATACCCTGAATCATCTCTCATGACTTTCTTTCCGGGGTGGACGTTGACATACAAGGGATCTACCTATAGGTGGCACCGGTGAGACAGTTTTTAATCAGAGGCTACAATGGCGTCTTCCACATTCCCAGCTCTAAAGCTGAACTGACAGTGAACTTCCTCATTTATTAAAATGGATTACGGTACGTGCCGGCTCCGAGCCCATTAGCGCTATTAACCCTTTAGCGAAGGGAGAAGGTGTTCCTGCGTTTTTTTTTTTTACTACTAACGAGGCAAGGTGTTGGTGAATTTATTGCATGGATGTCCAACCTGCGGCCCTCCAGCTGTGGCAAAACCACAAATCCCAGCATGCCGTGATCGTTGTAGGCTGCTTCCATGGAAAACCGCTATTACGTAAGGACTGGACGTGCGCTTCATTTTTGAAGAACCGCTATCCCCTAAGGACTGTACGTGCGCTTCATTTTTGAAAAACCGCTATTATGTAGGGACTGTACTCTACATTTGCTTCATTTTTGAAGAACCGCTATCACGTAAGGACTGTACGTGCGCTTCATTTTTTTAAAACCGCTATCACGTAAGGACTGTACGCGCACTTCATTTTTGACGAACCATTACTACTTAAGGACTGTACGTTCGCTTAATTTTTGAAGAACCGCTATCACATAAGTGCGCTTCATTTTTTAAAAAAACGCTATCACGTAAGGACTGTACGTACTCATCATTTTTGAAAAACTGCTATCACGTAAGGACTGTACATGCGCTACATTTTTGAAAAACCGTTATTACGTAAGGACTGTACGTGCGCTTCATTTTTTAAAAACCACTATCATGTAAGGACTGTACGTGTGCTTCATTTTTGAAAAAACGCTATCATGTAAGGACTGTACTGTACGTGCGCTTCATTTTTTATGAACCGCTATTACGTAGGGACTGTACGTTCGCTTAATTTTTAAAGATCCGCTATCATGTAAGGACTATACGTGCGCTTCATTTTTTAAAAAGCGCTATCACGTAAGGACTGTACATGTGCTTCATTTTTGAAGATCTCTGCTTGCTATGAATTTGCATTAACGGACTGAACACTTGTACAGACTTAAGGTCCTTTTACACGGGCCGATTATCGGCCGAAAAATCGTTCCTAGGAACGCTAGTGCCGATAATCGGCCCGTGTATAAGTGGCCCTAATCAGCCGACGAACGAGCAAAACGCTCGTTCGTCGGCTGATTGGATCTTTTGTAGAAACCAAAAGATCCAATCTGTCGGGCGCACATCGCCCTGTGTAAACAGGCGATGTGCGCCTGACAGTATGGAGCTTCCCGGCCGCACGAGCGATACAGCGATCACTCGTGCGGCCCGGCGCTCGATTCGTCGGGCCGTGTAAAGGCTCCCTGCCCGAGCGCCGATATCGCTGATCGGCGCTCGGGCAGGGAGAATAATCGGCCCGTCTAAAAGGGCCTTTATTCCTGTTCACAGCTGAGGGTTTGTTCCTGAACAGAGGTTGGACCAGCCCTATTGGTGCCCAAGACATGGGGCTAAAAAGGCATCCCTTAAACTTGAAGACCTTGACCCCCCAAAGAAGATATGCACCATTCATGTTCCTACAGAAAACCTGTTGACCCTGCTCACTGAAGATTCAAGGTCATAGAGAAGACCAAGTCGTACACACGCCCAACAAGCCAGCAGAGGGCGTTGTGATGCTTCAGTTAATCACAGGTAACCGGCAGTGGTAGCGGTGACGTACGAGAGCCGTAGGGGAGAACACTAGTCTGGTAAATCCTTGACTTGATGAAGCGTACAAATCAATTTACTAGCACCTGAGGCCGGGCAGATGAGCAGAAAATGCTGAAGGTCACATAGGAAACTGACTGCGGGATCCGCTCCTCTCCTGTGAGGTGACATTATCACCTGCTGTAGGACGTTCTAGTCTAGGACTTGTGCACTGAAGCGATGAGGACCAGCCACCATGAGCGAGGCACTAGGACTCATATGGATGCAGGATAAATAACATGGAGAAAATATAACTTTATCCTTCCATACAATTGAAGCTTTAAAGGGTTTCTGTCACCAGTTTTTTCGGTATGAATCAGGCTGACATTAGAGATGTGCTAATGTCACCTGATTCCAAATATATATCTCTTTTATTTACTGGTGCCCCCATTTTTATATAAAATGAACTTTTATTTTATGCTAATAAGTCCTCTAGGTGCAAGAGGCGTTACCCCTGCTCCTAGAGGCTCTGTTGATTGACAGGACCAGGCAGAGAAGAAACACTCCGTTCACCATAGCTTGCAAGGACCTTCAATGATGTCATGGCCATGTGATCAGTCACATGGTTAGGATCACACAAACAGCCTGTCTCCTCCTAAACCATGTGACTGATCACATGGTCGTGACATCATTGAAGGTCCTTGCAAACTATGGTGAACGGAGTGTTTCTTCTGTGCCTGGTCCTGTCAATCAACACAGCCTCTAGGAGCAGGGGTAACGCCCCTTGCACCTAGAGGCCTTATTAGCATAAAAGAAAAGTTCATTTTATATAAAAATGGGGGCACCAGTAAATAAAACAGATATATATTTGGAATCAGGTGACATTAGCACATCTCTAATGTCAGCCTGATTCATACCGAAAAAACTGGTGACAGAAACCCTTTAAGATTCAAAAAGTGTAGCACTGACGCGTTTCGGGTCAGAAACACCTACAAATGAAGATGCTACTAAAAAGTAACTAAAACCTGCCGGCTCAGCACTGAATTGAGTTTCCTAATGGAGGCTATGGCTCCCACCAGATGCCATCACCGGCAGGTTAGTTATGTTACTCATTTCCATAGCGCCACCATATTGCACAGCGCTGTACAGAGAAGGTCACCAGTCTAAACACCAACCCATCAATATATTTTTTGGTGGTGCATGAGAGGAGACCAGAGTTCCCCAAGGAAACCAACACGCAAACATGAGAAGAACATATGCACTCCATTTGGATGCTGCCCTTGGCCGGATTCGAGCCCCAGCACTAGACACGAAAACACCTGTCTCTCCCGATCCCCCCCATTACACCTGCATGCTTGGTCCAACCTCTCTCTCTGGAGCATCAGACACTGAACCCAGAGGTCAGAAACTCTGGGAGGTCTTGGACAACCCGTTTAAGGGGGTATTCTCATCTTAGACAATGGGGGGATATCGCTAGGATATGCCCCCATTGTCTTATAGGTGCGGGTCCCAGCAGTGGGACGGAGCGGGGAGCACTGTGCCTGGAGGACCCCAGGTTTCCTAGGGTCCGGCCACCACCAGGTGCAGCTCCCCGCTGCTCCCATAGAAATGAAACGAATGGAGGGCGTTGGCGCATGTGCAGTGCTCCCTCCTTTACTTTTTAGGGGCTCCATTCTCAACATAAGTGCGGGTCCCAGCGGTGGTGTGATATGGCCCCATTGTCTAAGATGAGAATAACCCTTTAAGGCTCCTGTATTTAGGTAGGTTTTAAAGGGATTGTCCAGACCACAGATGACCTGTTCTCAGGATAGGTCATCAATACCAGATAGGTAGGGGTGCGACTCATGGCACCCCAGCCAATCAACAGTTTCAGGCAGCCGCGGCACCAGAAAATATACAGTGTACAAAGCTAGAGTAAAGTAGACAGCTCCGTCCACCATGTAGTGGCCATGCGGGGTACTGCAGATCAGCTCCTATTCAAGTTACTAGCCAGGACCTTCTGCTTCTGTTACCTACACTGTTTAGTTTCTGGTCCCACCTACCGTATCTGTGGGATGTATCCAGAAGCCATAAGTGGGCATATTTTTGCTCATCACAAATATGGTTAATGTCTGGATCAAACCATTGTTAACCTCTTCAGAAACATTCCATCATTTGAAGTGCTTTACCAGCAGCTGCCTGACATTGGTGGCTTAAAGGGGGTTGTCTCACTTCAGCAAGTGGCATTTATCATGTAGAGAAAGTTAATACAAGGCACTTACTAATGTATTGTGATTCTCCATATTGCTTCCTTTGCTGGCTGGATTCATTTTTCCATCACATCATACGCTGCTCGTTTCCATGGTTACGACCATCCTGCAATCCATCAGTGGTGGTGGTGCTTGCACAATATAGGAAAAAGCGCTAGCCTATGTGTGCTCCCATGGTCCCAGCCACCAAATAGTCTGGTGATTTTTTTTCTATAGTGTGCAAACACGACCACCACTGACGGATTGCAGGGTGGTCGTAACCATGGAAACAAACGGTGAACAAAGTGATGGAAAAATAAATCCAGACAGCAAAGGAAGCAATATGGAGAATCACAAGATATTAGTAAGTGGCCTGGTATTAAATTCCTCTATATTAGAGATGAGCGAGCATGCTTGGCAGAGCAATGCTCGAGTGCCATTTTTGCGTATTTGCGTACGCATTTTAAAATTGAATTTGTACGCTATTCGTACGCAATTCGCACGCATTTGCGTATAGATTAAAATATGCGTATGAATAGCGTAGGAATTTTAAAATGCGTACGCAAATACGCAAAAATGGCACTCGAGCATGCTCTGCCGAGCATGCTCGCTCATCTCTACTCTATATAATAAATGCACTTGGCTGAAGTGAGACAACCCCTTTAAGTTAAAGGCTATGTACGCCTTTGGGGGCAATTTCTTTTTCATGACTGCACTTTACTCATTTTGGGCTAAAAATAATTTTTTCAATTGGTCTTTATTAAAAATATTGAGCCATTCTATCACAAAGGGTTAACAGTTTTTCTAGCTATGTACTTTTTACTTTCACTTTGTGCCAGCCATCTAATATAGCTTATCTCTAAATTACTAAGAGGTCATAAACACTTATTTTAGCTACTTTCACACTAGCGGCAGTCCGGATCCGGCAGGTGAAGGGTGCCGCCGGATCCGGACTGCCGCAGGGACATGTGTGGGGCTGCGGTTTGTTCTCCGGTCTGAAGACGGAACGGAATGCTTTCAGGAGCATTCCGTTGTCTTCAGTTCAGTTTTATCCCCATTGACAATGAATGGGGACAAAACGGAAGCGTTTTTTTCCGGTATTGAGCCCCTATGACGGAACTAAATACCGGAATTTAAAAAACGCTAGTGTGAAAGTAGCCTAAGCTACATTCTTATCAGTAAGATAAGAATTGAGCTTTAATAAGTGTTTACAAGGTCAGAGATCAGAGATAAGGAGCTGTCCTGCTACTAGAGCATCTCAGCTCTGTACAGACAAAATGGCTCCATATTTTTAATAAAGACCAATTGAAAAAATGATTTTTAGCTCAAGATGAGTACAAAGCAATAATAATAAAAAATTGTCCCGAAAGATGTACACAGCCTTTATGTTCACCTGCCTCCATCACCCTAAGCCCCTTTTAATTGTCAGTTTACAGGTTGTATGCATTAGGCACAGGTGCACTGTGGGTAATGGAGCCGCAGCCTTTCATGTCCGGTTCTGGTATTCACCTTCTCGTTTGCTGCGGGGGTTAATGAGTATCTGTTACACAGGCGGCGATGTGATACCTGGCGCAGCACATCGTCATGACACCTCTCTCATTATAACACGCCGCTCCCCACGGAGGCCTCCTATTAATTTTCAATTAGCGTGATGAAAACATACCTTTCTCCAGATCCACCGGGAATAAATCCAGCTTCTCCACTCGCTTCTCCAGCTCGTACTCCGCCGAAGCAGCCACCGGGTCGACTTCATCATTCCGCCTGTCGTAATCTTCATTTGAATATGTGTTGAACACCTGCACCAGAAAATAAGAAAGAAGATTAGATAAAGATATTGCGGGAGAGCTCCGACTGACAGCCACAGGCTCAGTCCAGATAACGTAATATTATCAGACAGTAGAACGATCTGCAGCGGATAGAGACACGGGGAGGAATGATCCCAACAACTAATACTAGACCTGCAGCATCACATAATCACCGTGTGTCATATCATACATGTAATAGAGCAAAAGTAAAGAACTGCAAAGAAGAAAACAGTCACATCCATCACCTACGTCTGTCACATATCTGTCTCATATTTATTTATTTTATGCACTTATATAGCGCTGACATATTCAGCAGAGCTTTACAGACATTAGCATCACACTGTACCCAGTGGGGCTCACAATCTAAGGTCCTTATCAGTATAAGAAACCGACATAAACACAGGGAGAACAAACAAAATCTATCTATCTATCTATCGCATATCTATCTATCTCTATATCTATCTATCTATCTCATATATCTATCTATCTCTATATCTATCTCATATCTATTATCTATCTATCATCTATCTATCTATCTCATATAATCTATCTATCTATCTATTATCCGCATATCTATCTATCTATCTCTCTATCTATCTATCTATCTATCATATCTATCTATGCTATCTCATATCTATCTATCTATCTATCTCTATCTATCTATCTATCTATCTCATATCTATCTATCTATCTATCTATCTATCTATCTATCTATCTATCTATCTATCGCATTCTATCTATCTAATCTAATCTATCTCATATCTATCTATCGCATATCTATCTATCTATCTATCTATATTCTATCTTATCTATATCTATCTATCTATCTAATCTATCTATATATCTATCTATCTATATCTATCTAATATCTATCTATCTAATCTATCTATCTATCTATCTATCTATCTATCTATCTATCTATATCTATCTATCTATCGCATATCTATCTATCTATCTATCTATCTATCTATCTATCTATCTATCTATCTTCTATCTATTATCTATCTATCTATCTATCTATCTATCTTATCTATCTATCTATCTATCTATCTATCTATATCTATAAAGACATAAAATCTGCGGCACTTCCAATAGGTGAAAAATGTGTATTCCTTCAAGTTTGAAAACGGTCCCAGTAAGCAGACTGAAATGTCACACGGATGAATAAAGGAATACATATTTTTCACTTATTGGAAGTGCCGCAGATTTTCATATCTATCTATCGATCATCTATCTCCTATGTATCTATCCATTATCTATCTCATATCTGCCTATCATCTATCTAATATTTATCTATCTACCTCCACACATGGAGGACTGTGTACAGTTCTGGGCTCCTGTGAACAAGGCAGACATAGCAGAGCTGGAGAGGGTTCAGAGGAGGGCAACTAAAGTAATAACTGGAATGGGTGGACTACAGTACCCAGAAAGATTATCAAAATTAGGGTTATTCACTTTAGAAAAAAGACGACTGAGGGGAGATGTAATAACTATGTATAAATATATCAGAGGTCAGTACAGAGATCTCTCCCATCATCTATTTATCCCCAGGACTGTGACTGTGACGAGGGGACATCCTCTGCGTCTGGAGGAAAGAAGGTTTGTACACAAACATAGAAGAGGATTCTTTACGGTAAGAGCAGTGAGACTATGGAACTCTCTGCCTGAGGAGGTGGTGATGGTAAGTTCACTATAAGAGATCAGGAGGGGCCTGGATGTGTTTCTGGAGGTAATAATATTACAGGTTATAGTTACTAGAGAGGGGTCGTTGATCCAGGGAGTTATTCTGATGCCTGATTGGAGTCAGGAAGGAATTTTTTCCCCTAAAGTGAGGAAAATTGGCTTCTACCTCACAGGGGTTTTTGCCTTCCTCTGGATCACAGGCCTAACTGGATGGACAGAGGGCTTTTTTTCTATGTTACATGTCATATATGAGGAAGATTTGCTCTACTATGGAATATGAGCGGTTGTAGAGTAATTCCGTGTATTTCTTCTGGCTCGCCCGTCGTACGTTCCTTCCCTTCTGTCCTGTACGGAGCCTTTAGGTAGAGGTTACATCTCGCCAAGTTTCTTTTCTGGGATTTGTCCAATGTGTCATATGGCTTCTTATAAAAAGCGCAGAAAAAGCTTCCTGCCAAATATTAATATTCATTTATAGCAGCACAGCGCCCGGGGGAACATCTAATTAAGGGGAAGACAAGACTACAAGACACTATTGTCTCAGCGTAATGGCCTCCTGCTAATGGTGAAGTTACCGGCAACCACCTAAACATAGCTCCCGGTAGTACACAGGTGTCTCAGCGTGTGTAATGGCACCGCACTTAGCAGGACATTATTACTTCCATCAGTACAATGTAACCACAAAGTCCACGGTAGGAGATCTAACAAAAATATACCCTTAATGTGCATTACAAATGTGAAAACCGTTTCTTAATATCTTACTTCTGGGCTGAGATATGATCATTTGAAGTTACAGGCCCGAAGCCTGAGGCTGCACTGCCATCAGATCACCAACTCAACCCAGGCAGGAATTAGATACTTATGTATCTGTTCATGACGCCATTGCACCTGACAGAGATAAGAACGAGAGAGAGAGATGCTTCTCTTCAGAACGTTGCAGTGGTGCAGCCTCAGGCTCTGAGCCTGTAACTTCAAGTGATGATATTTCAGCACAGAAATAAGATATTACATAACGGTTTTCACATTTTTGTATTACACTTTATGTACAACACTCCAGCTTTTACTCTGGCGGGTCATGTAGGAGGTTATAGCCTTACGGTACATACTAATTGTGCTGAGAAGCAATATAAATGATGTCTGAAAGCAGTAAATCATATGTTTCCATATATCTCAGCAGGACCCAGTGTGAATAGTACCAAAAGGCTCCTGGATTTAGGGCACTGTTCTGCATAATCCCGATGGCTTCAGGATTCAGGGTGCTATTCCACGTGTCCCCCACTAACAGAGGGCAGAGCATCAGTCAATGGTAATGTTATCTGGTCTGTGAGGGTGGGAGAAACTGAAGTGTTCAGGGAATACTCGACTACTCTCCTGGGTATCCATGAAGTTCTTAAAAAAGGGGGGGCAGGATTTGAGGGAGGGGGAGGAAAAAGATTTTTGAAGGGAGGTGCCTGTAAAAAAAAAAAAAGGTCTCGGCTGGAGTCTGTATATATGAGGGGTCTGGTCTAGGGTCTGGATAGGAGGTCTAACTCTGCATTATATATATATATATATATATAGTTATGTCTGGGGTCTGCATTGATGGGAGGTCTAAATCTGGGGTCTATATTATGTGAGGGTCTGGTCTGGGACTGTACAGATAGAAGTTTCTACTTTGGGGTCTGGTTATATGAGGGGCTGGTCTAGGGACTGTATTGATAGGAGGTCTACTCTGGGTCTAATGTAGTAATGAGGGGTCTGTCTGGGGTCTGTATTGATAGGAGATCTACTCTGGGATTTGTATATGTGAAGATTCTCCTCAGGGGCTGTATATTGAGGAGGGTCTGGAGACTGCATTGATAGAACATCTACTCTGGGGTCTATATATGAGGGGGTATGTCTAGGGACTATTGATAGAAGGGTCTACTCTGGGATCTGTATATCTAAAGGGGTTGGTCTGGGGACTGTACTGATAGAAGGTCTACTCTGGGGTCTGTATATATGAGGGGTCTTGGTCTGAGGTCTGTATTATAAGAGTCTACTCTGTGGTCTGTATACATGAAGAGTCTGGTCTGGGGTCTCTTCTGATAATGGAAGTCTACTCTGGGGTCTGTATATATGAGGTTGTCTGGTCTAGGGACTGTATTGACAGGAGGTCTACTCTGGGGTCTATGTATAATGAGGGGTCTGGTCTGGGGTCTGTATTGATAGGAAAATCACTCTGGGATTTGTATTTGTGAAGAGTCTGATTTGGCCTGTATATAAGAGGGTCTGGTTCTGGGGACTTACTGATAGAAGTTCTACTCTGGGCTCTGGATATATGAGGGGTCTGGTCTAGGGACTGTATTAATAGAAGGTCTACTTGTGGTATGCATATATGAGAGGTTTGGTCTAGGGTCTGTATACATGAAGGATCTCTGGTCTATACTGAATAGGTCTACTGGGTCTGGGAGGGGTCTGGTCTGATAGATATCTACTCTGGAGGTCGTTATATGAGGGGTCTATTCTGGGACTGTTATCTAGGTCTACTCTGGGGTCTGTATATATGTGGAGTTTGGTCTGGGGTCTCTTCTGATAGGAGGTCTACTCTGGGGTCTGTATATATGAGGGGTCTGGTCTGGGGTCTCTTCTGATAGGATATCTACTCTGAGGTCTGTATATATGAGGGGTCTACTCTGGGGACTGTATTGATAGGTCTACTCGGAGGTCTGTATATATGCGGAGTTTGGTCTGGGGTCTCTTCTGATAGGGTCTACTCTGAGGTCTGTATATATGAGGGTCTGCATGGGGACTGTATTGGTACAAGGCCTACTCTGGGGTCTGTATTGATAAGAGGTCTACTCAGGGGATTTTTTTTAATTTTGTATGGCGATCTATATCAGTACTGCTTTACTTTTTGACAGCAAACGAAACGTTGGGAGTTGTCGTTGGGCTAATATCTAATAAAAGCAGAATCACTCTGGCATCTTTTGCACATGAAGAGAAATCTTTGGCACGGCGAGCGGTCAGACTATCCTATTCCTGGACGCCACTTGAAACGACATCCGAAATGCATAATGAAATGAAGCTCAGGCATTTAAAGGATTATCTGCCTGATAAAACCTTTCAGGCCATGTAACAGCTTGCAATAAAAGATCTCTGAGGGCAACCTGCCAACAAACCGGCCATACACCGGAGTGCAAAAGGCAAGAAGCAAACCTCGAAAACCTGCAAATAAGAAGCCCGTAACCTGAGTCCAAATGTTTGCCGTATTATGGTCACAGCGTTGTGTCTGTTACCTAACCTTCTCCCAGGAACGCAGAAACATTATATCTGATCATCAGGATGAAAAAATACATAAAGATAACAGATACAAAACTGACATTTCTGCAAAAAGTGCACCTAAAAAAACCAAGCCAATTTGCAGCTTTAAACAGGTTTTCTGGGAGAACAATATGGATGATCTATCCTCAGGACAGATCACTGATTTCAGATCCATGGGGGTCCGACTTCCAACTTTAAACAGCTGATTAATAAAGGTGCTGGGAGTCGGACCCCCAATGATCTGATACTGATAACCTATCTAAGGACAGATCATCAATATTGTACTCCCAGAAAACCTCTTCAACACACTTCCTCAAAATTATAACTCCTACCTGCCACCACTAGAGGGCACATCTGTAGACAGATGTATCTGGTTCCTAACGACATGAATAGGTGAGGAGTATACAGTACACTGGTGATAATGTTATAGCTACCTCCTGCCACCACTAGGGGGCACATCTGTAGACACATGTATCTGGTTCCTAACGACATGAATAGGTGAGGAGTATACAGTACACTGGTGATAATGTTATAGCTACCTCCTGCCACCACTAGGGGGCACATCTGTAGACACATGTATCTGGTTCCTAACGACATGAATAGGTGAGGAGTATACAGTACACTGGTGATAATGTTATAGCTACCTCCTGCCACCACTAGGGGGCACATCTGTAGACAGATGTATCTGGTTCCTAACGACATGAATAGGTGAGGAGTATACAGTACACTGGTGATAATGTTATAGCTACCTCCTGCCACCACTAGGGGGCACATCTGTAGACAGATGTATCTGGTTCCTAACGACATGAATAGGTGAGGAGTATACAGTACACTGGTTGATAATGAATATAGCTACCTCCTGCCACCACTAGGGGGCACATCTGTAGACGGATGTATCTGGTTCCTAACGACATGGACAGTTGTGGTAAGAAGAGGCAGCCAAGTATGTGACATAGGGCTGGGCGATTAATCAAATTAATTTGATTAATTCGCCAATTAAAATAAAAAAAATCTCTCACCTGTCCTGCACCGCGGCTTCCGCTCCGGTTGTCCGGCGCTCCTCTTTCTTCTCCGGGCCGCGCTGCACTGTCCTGTCCTGACCGCGTACAGCGTCAGGACATAGTGCGCGCACTCTGACCTGACGCTGCACGCAGTCAGGTGACAGTGCAGCGCCAGGAGAAGAAGACTGAGGAGCGCCGGACTTGGAGCGGAGCAGCGGCGAAGGACAGGTAAGGGATTTTTAATTTTATTCTTATGATGGCCTAGTGGGCTGATCTGAGGGCTGAGGGGCACTACTGTGGGCTAATCTGAGGTCTCAAGGGGGCACTTCTGTGGGCTGATCTGAGGTTTTCAAGGGGGCACTACTGTGGGCTGATCTAGTCTCAAGGGGCACTTACTGTGGGCTAATCTGAGGTCTGAAGGGGCACACTGGGCTGATGTGGGGTTGATGGGGCACAATGGGCTGATGTGGGGTCTGATGGGGCATAATGGGCTGATATGAGGTCTGATGGTGGGCATAATGGGCTGATATGAGTCTGATGGGCACAATGGGCTGATCTGAGGTCTGATGGAGCACACTGGGGCTGATCTGAGGTCTGATGGGGCACAATGGGCTGATCTGAGGTCTGATGAGGGCAACAGTGGGGCTGATGTGGGGTCTGATGGGGCACAATGGGCTGATCTGAGGTCTGATGGGCACAATGAGCTGATCTGAGGTCTGATGGGCACAATGGGCTGATCTGAGGTTCTGATGGAGCACTGTGGGCTGATCTGAGGTCTGATGGGGCACACCTGGGGCTGATGTGGGGTCTGATGGGGCACAATGGGCTATCTGAGGTCTGATGGGCACAGTGGGCTGATCTGAGGTCTGATGGGCACAATGAGCTGATCTGAGGTCTGATGGCACAATGGGCTGATCTGAGGTCTGATGGGGCAGCAGTGGGTCTGATCTGAGGTCTGATGGGCACAATGGGCTGATCTGAGGTCTGATGGGCACTGTGGGCTTAATCTGAGGTCTGATGAGGGCCACTGTGGGCTTTTTTTTAATTTATTTTTTATATAGAAATTGAGATTTAAATCGTGAATCGTCCAAAATCGAGATTTTTTTTTTTTGGCCATATCGCCCAGCTCTAATGTGACATCAACCATACCAGATTTAATTTGCAACCGGTTCCGGGAAGGTCCATATTTATATTCAAAGGTTAAGACTGAAGAACAAGTAGATTCCTAAAACACTGCACCCCAGTTTAGTCATCACCATACTGACTACGTCTAGAACAGGGGTGCCCAACCTGCGGCCCACCAGCTGTTGCAAAACTACAAGTCCCAGCATGCCCGGACAGCCTACAGCTATCAGCCTACAGCAGGGCATGGTGGGAGTTGTAGTTTTACATCTGGAGGGCTGCAGGTTGGGCATCCCTGGTCTAGAAGATCCATCTAGTACGAGGAATCAAGTTCTCTGGAGTAATGAATCACAGCTGACATTTGGACAGATGACTCTTGGCGTGGCCAATGCCAGGAGGTGACAAATGCTCTTTTGACCTAAAGATCTCCAACTTTCTGCATCAGCACATGATAGGAGATGTAGTAACGGCAGGACACCACTAACTTTGTGGAGCCAACTGAGGAGGATATTGTTGGAATAAGATGCTCTAGATATGGATGTGTTGTCCACACAGATGCAACCACAACAGAGAAGTGACTTATAACAGTCAATGACACAATGCGACGACACTGCTCTGCCCTTTGCTGTGGAATGCTTGGGTTTGCATAATTCCGACACATGACTGTAAACAGGTCAGATGTCTACAGTAGAGGCGCTTACACACATGAGGTGACAAGATCTGGCCACTCGCCAAGTCTCGGGAAGACGAGCGGATTCTGACATAATTAATCTGACATTGCTATCACCACGGTGAACTTTTCACTTGGCTTTGTCATGACCTAAATACCATTTACGCTTCTCTTCTCTGTACTGCGGTGCTACGTATATGAATGGCAGCTATCAGTCATCATGTCTTCCATGTATGGTTGGGTTTGGAAATCAAAAATATGATTTAAAAAATTCTACAAAAACAATAAAAAATTGACATAAGTGATAAATTATAAGATGATGCGTGTATGTTATTCTCCAAGTTATTACTCTTCACAGACACTGGCTGGCATCAAGCTAGAAGATCCCAGCAATGTCCAAGCTAGAAGATCCCAGCAATGTCCAAGCTAGAAGATCCCAGCAATGTCCAAGCTAGAAGATCCCAGCAATGTCCAAGCTAGAAGATCCCAGCAATGTCCAAGCTACAAGATCCCAGCAATGTCCAAGCTACAAGATACCAGCAATGTCCAAGCTACAAGATGCCACCAATGTCCAAGCTACAAGATGCCACCAATGTCCAAGCTAGAAGATGCCACCAATATCCAAGCTAGAATATGCCACCAATGTCCAAGTTAGAAGATACTACCAATGTCCAAGCTAGGAGATACCACTAATGTCCAAGCTAGAGATACCACCAATGTTCAAGCTAGGAGATACCACCAATGTCCAAAGCTAAATGAAGCTACCCCAATGTCCAAGCTACAAGATGCCACCAAATGTCCAAGCTAGAAGATACCACCAATGTCCAGGCTAGAAGATACCACCAATGTCCAAGCTCGAAGCTAACTCTAATGTCCAAGCTAGAAGATACCACTAATGTCCAAGCTAGAAGATGCCACCAATGTCCAAGCTAGAAGATGCCACCAATTGTCCAAGCTTAGAAAGCTTACCCCAATGTCCAAGCTAGAAGCCCCCATGTCCTAACCCCAAATGTCCAAGCTAGAAGCTATCCACCAATGTCCAAGCTAGAAGATACCCACTAATGTCCAAGCCTAGAGATGCCACCAATGTCCAAGCTAGAAGATTGCCACAATGTCCAACTAGAGGATGCCACCGAATGTCCAAGCTAAGAAGCCACCCAATGTCCAACTAGAAGCTACCCCCAATGTCAAGCTAGAAGCTACCCCAATGTCCAAGCTAGAAGGATACCCCCCATGTCCAAGCTAGAAGCTACCCCCGAATGTCCAAGCAGAGCTACCCCAATGTCCAAGCTAGAAGCTACCCCGCAATGTCCAAGCTAAAGCTACCCAATGTCCAAGCTAGAGCTACCCCCCAATGTCCAGCTAGAAGCTACCCCAATGTCCAAGCTAGAAGATGCTACCAATGTCCAAGCTAGAAGATGCCACCAATGTCCAAGCTAGAAGACACCACCAATGTCCAAGCTAGAAGACACCACCAATGTCCAAGCTAAAAGATACCACAAATGTCCAAGCTAGAAGATACCACCAATGTCCAAGCTAGAAGATACCACCAATGTCCAAGCTAGAAGATACCACCAATGTCCCATCAGTGGAAGTCAGGCTGCCGTGACCTCCACTGATCACTAGGACAAAGTGACACTAGTGGTAGGAAAGCTCAAAGCCGATACATCTCCTGTCCAACTTGGAAGCGCCATGGTTGGCCAATGACTATAATGAGCCCACCAAACATCCCACTGGAGCTAACAGGAGAGGAACTGGTACCCATATTCCCAGGGCCGCTGCTAGCGGTCACAAGGGTTGGACCCCAGTCGGACATTGGTGGCATATCCTACTGAAGAGTCTATGATGAGACAACCACTTCTAGGGGATAGAGAAGAAGTAGAAGGTGGTGGCTGTAGCAGATGATATACTGTAGGATTATGAGGGTAGAGACGAGGATGGATTGGAACTTCTCAACTAGTGGATTTTTTTAGACTTTTTAAAGGTGTAGTCAAGTCTGAGATAACAAGAAAGCAGATTCCCAAAGTTCAGGGCAGTGATACAGACTAGAGATGAGCGAGCATGCTCAAGTGCCATTTTTGCGTATTTGTGTACGCATTTTAAAATTCGTACGCTATTCATACGCATATTTTAATCTATACGCAAATGCGTACGAATAGCGTATGAATAGCGTACAAATTCAATTTGTACGCTATTCATACGCATTTGCGTATAGATTAAAATATGCGTATGAATAGCGTACGAATTTTAAAATGCGTACGCAAATACGCAAAAATGGCACTCGAGCATGCTCGCTCATCTCTAATACAGACATATATCGGAAGAGGTCATCAGATGTTATTTAGGACTACTGGATGAGGTCAGATGGAGGCTTATGAACAGTAATGGATGAATTTAAAGGAGAAATCCAGCAATCTGAATGTTATCGTCACACTGACCTAAAGCTAGACTGGCAGGGAAGAGCGGCAGAAGACAGAACTCAAGAATGACAGATAAGTCAAGCAGTATTCATCGTAGACTGGAGGCTCTTTCTAGCAGGAGAAGGATGAGGAGTCTAGACAAGACATGACTGTGTCAAGGACAATCATTCTGGTTGACTCTTGAGACATGAAGGGCCATATTTTGGAGATGTTAAAAATAGTGCTACATGGAGATAATCTGGAGATAATAAATGTCTAGGTCCAGGGTAATATCAAGATGAAGGAATGATGGAATCCCAATTAACAATATGATAGAAGCCAGAGAAGTGAAGAACTTAAAGGGGTTGTCCCACGAAAAATATTCTACAGTTTTCAAACCAGCACCTGGATCTGAATACTTTTGTAATTGCATGTAATTAAAAATTTTGTATAACTACTAAGTTATTCAACAACGTATATCTGTATAGGACCACTTAATTTCTTATTTCTTTGACCTGCTCACTGAGAAGGCCGCACATGCTCAGTTTCAACTTTTAACTGACTCCTGAGCTGTGATAGGGAGAGCTGAGACACGCCTCCTGAGCTGTGATAGGGAGAGCTGAGACACGCCCCCTTAGCTGCAGCAGAAAAGACACTCCCCTGAGCTGTCAGCTTGATATAAATCTAGCAGAACAATGAATGTGGAGATCTCTGGATCCATGTGAGGTACAGGGCTGGTTCTAGCTTTATTAGAAAGAGGATGTCATGTACTATATGATGTCTGATTTTCATTTTTTACATTATTTGTGGGATAACCCCTTTAAGGAGATGACCTAAGATTTCACGAGGATCAGTTTTAGGCTCCCTTCACATCTGCGCTTTACATTTAAGTTCAGGAGAAGGCTTCTGAAGCAGAGACAAAAGGCCTGGAGACAAGGGCGATTAGAAATACCTCCCATTCACAGCAATGAGAGCTACAGAAACGGCAGAGCGTCGGCCCGCTTGGTTATTTCCATAAGTCTGGAGATGGAAACGACAAGATGGCACAAACCCTTTAAGGTGGCCAAAGAAGTTCAGGAGTAACCAACTACATCTGAATAGGTCAGCCACGTGAAGCTGGTCCTGGAGGACAAAGGAAAATGACTACAGTATATAAAAATGAGAACTTCAGATTTGGGTTACACTGACGGGAAGGGGCAGAATCAAATCAGTGACTGTACTGTATCTCCTTACTGTATGTCTATATCTTCTATATTATATATCTATTATCTATGTATTCTATCTAATATCTATCCATCTATCTATCCATCATATCTATCTATCTATCTCATATCTATCAATCTCATATCTATCTATCTATCTATCTATCTAACTATCTATCTATCTATCTATCTATCTATCTATCTATCTATCATCTATCTCATATCTATCTATCTATCTCATATCTATCTATCTATCTCATATCTATCTATCTCATATCTATCTATCTCATATCTATCTATCTAATATATATCTATCCATCTATCTATCAATCTCATATCTATCTATCTCATTATCTATCTATCTATCTATCTATCTATCTATCTATCTATCTCATTATCTATCTATCTATCTATCTCATTATCTATCTATCTATCTATCTATCTATCTATCTATCTATCTCATTATCTATCTATCTATCTCATCCATCTCATATCTATCTATATCATATCTATTTATCTATATATCTTTAATATCCATCTATAATATCTATTATATCTATTTATCAATCAGTATCTATATATCTATCTATGTTTAATTATCTATATATCTCTCTATCTATCTATTATCTATCTCATATCTATCTATCTATCTATCTATCTCTCATATCTATCTATCTATCTATCTATCTATCTATCTATCTCATATCTATCTATCTATCTATCTATCTAAGGCCCCATTCACACAACCGTATGAATGGGGCCGTATCTATTTCGCAATAGATGATTGTGCCGCGGCTCCGCTGAAAATATGAAGCATGTCCTATACTTGCGCACGGACAAGTATAGGCATTTTGAATGGGGCCGCCCGGCGTGTGTTCCAAGCGGTGCAGAAAACACTTTTTATCTCTACCTCTTAGAAAAAGTAAAGAAATTGCAGGACTTAAGAAAAACCAATCCAATGCAACGTTTCAGCTCTATCATAGGGCCTTTTTCAGGACTTCTGTACATTAAAGGCAGTCTGTCATCAATGTTATGCTGACCTTACAGACTGTAGCACAAAGTGGTGACAGACAAGCTGGTTTCAGCAGCGTTTCATTCAGGAGCTAAAAGTAAGTGACTGCCAAAAACCAGCATCATAATCCTCACAATCCGGGCCTGGAAAGGAGTCACGGCTGCCTGAGAAGAGTCCAGGTTATTCATGAGCGGCTGCTCTCCTCGCCCACCTGTTGATGACTGACAATCTTCTCCCTAGTTTTCTCCCTAGGACAGAATAGCGAATGGCCAGTCAGGTGAGCGGGGAGAGCAGCCGCTCATGAATAACCTGGACTCTTCTCAGGCAGCCGTGACTCCAGTCCTTTCCAGGCAAGAATTGTGATGATTACGGTCCTGGTTATTGGCAATCACTCACCACATTATACCGCCCTCAGTGACGTCAGCATAAATCTGATGACACATCTCTCTGGTGGTTTGCCACAATGTGTCAGTCTGTAGTCACAGAGCATTGTGTAGATTGAATACAATTGTTTCCACTTCTCATCTGGGGGTCAGGACTTGCTATGGACAGTGAATGTAGACTACAGTGTTCTCATTCACTGACAGCAAGCTTGAGTTGTGATAATGATGTCTAAGTAAGATTTATTCACCACAGTAATGAAGCTGTATTCACGTAAAACTGGAGAAACCCTTTATTTTGCACATTTGGAGGTCCCACCCAAGGTGTCACATTAGATTTTTGCAGATTACATGTTGGGATATGACTTTCAGGCCTAGAAACAACACGTCCAGCATAACGGACCCGACACGTACACGTTACCAGAGCGAGTGCGACTAGTAAAATAATAACGACTTATCAGCAGGTCGCCCCCATGTGTTACATACTAAAGAGCAACGTCGGAAACCGTTCCCCTATCAATGCTATCCCCCCCCGGGACGCCGTCATCTTCTCAAGCATATAACATGGGGGCTCGTCGTGTAAAATGAAGAGCGCGGTGATGTTCACATTACTGCTGGTCACATCCCCATCCCCACAGACCGTAATGAGCTCTGTCTGCACTTGTCGCTCCACAAATCGGCATAAACAGATTAATCTGAGAGCAGAGTAATCTCTGCCACACTTCCTGAATTCACCAGATTTAGGCTCCGTGATGAAAGTAACAGCCGACTGCCGTGGACAGGGTTTCTTGTAAGTCATAGCTTCATTTCCAAAGCGTTCCCGAGTTTTCCCCCCAAAAAAAGTCTGTATGATGGCTGTGCTTCTTTGTACAATCATAACTGTGAAGGAACAGTTTATGTTTGCGCTTCCTTAAAGTCTTCTTCAGCCATATTATTCTCTGTTTCAGTTGCACAGCTAGATGCATTTCTCTCAAAAGCATGGATGTCACCCTTCTGCCAGTACTGTATGCAGTGACCTCACTTCCCTGACATCTCACTATGTTTGTTTTCTTCTAGGGAGCTCAGAAAGCTGATAAGGAGGGATAAATCACACTTACAGAAAGGCTGGAGGCTCCTGTGATATTCAGAAGCAGTGTAGAAGCAGTTCTTTTAACAGGCTCAAGATCTTATCTAGCCCCCACTTCCCCTCAGCCATATTTTGAGTCTCAGTTACCAGGGATGGATCTTACCTGACTACAAGCAGTGGACTTTAAACTTTATAGCTATATATCATTTACGTCTTTTTTCCCCAATTTTGCTCTAGTCACAACCAAAGCTGCATTCAGAACCAGTGGCTCTTCTTATAGATCTCTGACTGCACGTCTTCCCAACTCCCTGCTGCCTGCATAGGATTTAGCGTCTGTGATGCCTTCAGGACAGAGGGTGACCAATGGAAAATTGGAAATCGGACCCATCAGAGTCACTGGCAGACCATGATTTACCATAGAAGTCAGGGCCAAGGTTACGTTTCCATTTACGGCTGGTGGTTCAGTTTATTGCAGGTATTTCCTGTGATCGATGTCTTGTAAGTGCAGTAATAGGATGGCCATGGAAGAATAGAAATATAGGGGTGCCTGCATGTATACATAGAGCACCCTAGTACTGCCGTCGTACTACCCGAGCACCAAGGTGATGCCGCCAAACCCACAATGCCAGCCTTATGTGTAGGAGCCATGTCACTACAGATACTCAGAGGACACAGCATCAGCATGAAGAACAAGCTTCTCATGTCTTCTTCTTCCTGCGCCCCCCTGGTGAGGACAATCCTGGCGTGATGTGAAGAGCCGAGGAGCAGGAGAAGCCACAGATTAAGAGTCGGCTAAGACAATAAGCCGGGTGCTAAACAGCACATAATATGATGAGAGGGCTCAGCTCAACAGATGGAGGGCGCCCGGTGAGGAGAGCCGACACCCCACCTTACACCCTACTACACCCACCAAACCTGTATACACCAGAAAAAAGGACATCCCTGAACATCTATCACCATATGTTACTATCTATTTACATCTTCTATCCATCTATCTATGTCATATCTATTTATCATATCTATCTATTATCTATCCATCTATTCTATCTATCCATCTATCTATCCATCTCTCATATCTATCTATATATCCATCTATCCATCCATCTATCTATCCATCTATCTATCCATCTCTCATATCTATCTATCTATCCAGGTCATATGTATCTTTTATATATATTTCTTTTATCCATTATATCTATCTCATATCTATCTATCTATCTATCTATCTATTCCATATCTATCTATCTATCTATCTATCTATCTATCTATCTATTCCATATCTATCTATCTATCTATCTATCTATCTATCTTCTATCTATCTTCTATCTATCTATCTATGTCATATCTATTTATCATTATCTATCTATATCCATCTATTTATCTATTCTATCTATCTAACTCATATCTATCTATCTATCTATCTCAATCAATCTCATATCTATCTATCTATCTATCTATCTATCTATCTATCTATCTATCTATCTATCTATCTCAATCAATCTCATATCTATCTATCTATGTATCTCAATCAATCTCATATCTATCTATCTAATATCTATCTATCTCATATCTATCTATCTAATATCTATCTATCTAACTCATATCTATCTATCTCAATCAATCTCATATCTATCTATCTATCTATCTATCTATCTCAATCAATCTCATATCTATCTATCTATCTATCTATCTATCTATCTCATCAATCTATCTATCTATCTAATATCTATCTATCTCATATCTATCTATCTATCTATCTATCTCATATCTATCTATCTAATATCTATCTATCTATCTCATATCTATCTATCTCATATCTATCTATCTAATATCTATCTATCTATCTCATATCCATCTATCTATCTATCTCTCTCTCATATCTATATATCTATCTATCTTAAAACACATTGATCTTGCACAATGGTGGGGTCATGAGATACTGTTTTGCACCTTCCTCCTTCTCTCAGTGCTCTCTGTATCCCAGTAGTACAGGCACTGGGTCTGGGATTATATCCATGAAGGAGACTACAGAGGATCTATCTTGTACACGATGACCTTGTGAGACAACAGAGCATATAAAAAGTGTCAACAAGAACCATCATTTATATATCGATGCTACTCAGCACTGCTACATCGGCGATGGTGCATTAAACACATGGATGATATCACATCCACATACCACTCTCCTCTTTATAATGGAGGTGACTCTTATTAGACAGCAGTGTGATGATGATGATGATGATAATGAACCATCACTACGTCACTGATGCAGCCATACACATTTCAGTCCATTTTGACCCTTACAGTGGCCATACATGTTCAATAAGGAGGAATGATCGTTCAGGAAATGTTCCTTTGTGGACAAGCGACTATTGGGTGACAATTTAAACAAGGTGACAGGTCATCTGTTGTATACACAACATCCACAGAGTCTCCGCGGCAATTAATTCAGTGTTAAACACCTCATGTCTCGCCATACAGTAACTGTTCTAGTCACTGGCGGCTTATTCCTCAGGTCATCACTGGTGTCAAGTGACACTTTATACAATTTCTAATGTGACGCTGTGCCTTTAAGCACTCACCCTGACCTTCAGAGCAGAAATTGGAATACAGCCTATTATTGGTACAGCACTGTACAATGAGTGGACGTAACAAGATTCTGTCTTCTATCCGTCTCTGCAGAAATATCTATGAAACATTCATTGATTGCCATCGATGGTGGCACCGGAGACTCGTATTCTGACACCTTAACATTTCTGTGCCGCGGTGACTCTGCATTGTCAGGACGAGGAGAGGACTACAGTCCGCTCATGATCGGTAGGACGGACGATGTCTGCACTGACATTATCTGAAGATCTCCTGACATTCTGTTTCATACTTGGATTCCTAAGCAAAAAATAAGTTTGGACCATCTTTGCTTATATAACTGGATATTGAGTTGTTCCCCTGTTATTACTCCTAGAAATTAATCAAGTGATGGACACCGGGGTGTTACCAGTTGTGGGTGTTCTGATGCTCGCACTGAACAATTAGTGCTGGTAGTAACAAACTGAAAGGACACACACCTCTGATAAAGTGAATGGCAATGACCGGCTGTCACTTTAAAAAAAAAAAATTAATAAAAATCACTGACAGCAAGCACAGATCTTAAAGTGGTGAGGAACTAAAAGACAGAAAGTATGGACCATAGTATCTACCAGAGAGATCAAAAACTGCAATGTCACTTTCTGACATGTATGTAGGATATAAAGAAAGGATGGTGTAGAAGATAGATAGATAGATAGATAGATAGATAGATAGATAGATATGGAATAGAAAAAAAGATAGATAGATATGGAATAGATAGATATGAGATAGATAGTAGATAGATAGATAGATAGTAGATATTTGAATATAAAGATAGATAGATAGACAGACAGATAGAAGATAGATAGATAGATAGATAGATAGATAGATAGAATAATAGATAGGAATATGAGATAGATAGAAATAGATAGATAGATAGATAGATAGATAGATAGATAGATAGATAGATAGATATAGATAGATAGATAGATAGACAGATTAGATAGATAGATATAGATAGAGATAGATAAAGATAGATAGATAGATAATAGATATGAGATAGATAGATAGATAGATAGATATGAATAGATAGATATATAGATAGATAGATAGATAGAGATAGATAAATAGATAGATATAGATAGATAGATAGATAGATATAGATATAAGATACATAGATAGAATAGATAGAGATAGAAGATAGATAGAATAGAAAGATAGATAGATAAATATGGAATAGATAGATAGATAGATAGATAGATGATAGATAGATAGATAGGAATAGATAGATAGATATGGAATAATAGAAGATAGATAGATAGATAGGTAGACAGATATGGGATAGATAGATAGATAGATAGTAGATAGATAGATAGATATATGAATAGAAGATAGATAGATAGATAGATAGATAGATATAGGATAGATACATAGAAAGATAGATAGATATGGAATAGATAGAAATTATGGAAAGATAGATAGATAGATAGATAGATAATAGATAGATAGATAGATATGAATAGAAAAAAATAGATAGATATGGAATAGATAGATATGGAGATAGATAGATAGATAGATAGATAGATAGATAGATAGATATTGAATATAAGATAGATAGATAGACAGACAGATAGATAGATAGATAGATAGATAGATAGATATGGAATAGATAGATATGGAATAGATAATAGATGAGATAGATAAATAGATAGATATGAGATAGATAGATAGATAGATAGATAGACAGATAGGTAGATAGATAGATAGATAGATAGATATGGAATAGATAGATAGACAGATAGATAGATAGACAGATAGATAGATAGATATGAGATAGATAAATAGATAGATAGGTAGATAGATATGGAATAGATACATAGGCAGATAGATAGATATGAGATAGATAAATAGATATGAGATAGATAGATAGATAGATAGATAGATATGGAATAGATAGATAGATATATAGATAGATATGGAATAGATAGATATGAGATTAGATAAAATAGATAGATAGACAGATAGATAGATAGATAGATAGATAGATAGATAGATAGATATGGAATAGATACATAGAAAGAAAGATAGATAGATATGAGATAGAAAGATAGATATGGAATAGATAGAGATAGATAGGATAGAAAGATAGATAGATAGATAGATAGATAGATAGAATAGATAGATAATAGATAGATAGATAGATAGATAGATAGATAGATAGATAGATAGATAGATAGAAGATAGATAGATAGATATGAATAGATAGATAGATAGATATGGGATAGAAAGATAGATAGATAGATAGATAGATAGATAGATAGATAGATATGGAATAGATACATAGAAAGATAGATAGATATGGAATAGATAGAAAGATAAATATGGAATAGATAGATAGATAGATAGATAGATAGATAGATAGATAGATAGATATGGGATATGGGATAGATAGATAGATAGATATAAGATAGATAGAAAACTGCAAGAAAACCACTTCAGCAGGTGACATTGTGTTTCTCTATTTCTGGCGATAATGATGCACAGAAGATATCGGCGCCTCCACTCTGCTCGAACATCCTGCTTTTATGACAGGTCGTTGTCTCTCGATGAATATAATGTGGGCTTTTCTTTCCAGCTGAGGAAAACATCGCTGTTGATAAAAATAGAAAAAAGCATCAAGTCAAAAGCCCAAGGCAGTGCCCAACAAGAAAGATGAGCTTGCTGTTCACTGCAGCGCGGTTTGCATTACGTGCTGAGCTGATAAGAAAGATGATTTAATTTTACAGACAGAAAAAATGAACAATAAACGCCCTGAGAACATTCCTTACAACACTTCACCGCTCCATAGTCACAAAGTCATGAAGAACAAAC
>ONZH01004385.1:0-19475 GCA_900303285.1 Rhinella marina
ATTGACAATTGTACCGGTTGATGCTAATTTTTAAGTTGGGGGTCCTGCGTCGTCATTCTAACTCATCCGGCTGTTGTCACCACCACAACCCTAGCCCAGGCACTCCTCTGGCTCTTCAGCTCAACCTCCTTCCCCCCAGCCTGCCCCACCTACAGGCCCTCTCTCCAAACAATTTACGTCTTTTTCCTATCTTTTCTCTCTCTCCAAACTATTTTTTTTCCGGATAGCTGCCATATACGGTATTAAACTGAGAAAGAATACATAGAACACATGCCCACACTTGATCGATCTCATAATGACAATTGTACCGGTTGATGCTAAATTTTTTAAGTTGGGGTCCTGCGTCGTCATTCGAACTCCATCCGGCTGTTGTCACCACCACACACACGCTAGCCCCAGGGGGTACTCCTCTGGCTCTTCCAGCTCAACCTCCTTCCCCCCCCAGCTGCCCCCCACCTACAGGCCCTCTTCCAAACAATTTACCCGGGTAGGGGACGTATTAGATATTGTATGATTTTTTTTTGGTTCTTCTTTTAATTGCCTCCTGCGTTAGACGGGAATCGAACCCGGGTCAACTGCTTGGGAAAGCAACTATGCTCACCGCCTTTACCACCAACAGCCACAGCAACTGATAAGAACAGATACTAAACTTGATGTCAGCCAACATTTCGACAATCGATAACCCGAAACGGGTCCGCCGCCGAGCCCCGGCGTTCGGCCCACCCTGAACATTTCACATACTCTGACCGAGTCTGAGCCTGGGGCCGCTCATGTACTGCCCACTTGGAGGATGCTTCACCTCCTGCTACCTCAGTCTAACTCGGTCACTCTGTTGTCACCGCCCATGCTGCGTCTGGCTAAATTTTTTGGGTGGCTCACCTGCTACCTCATGTAACTTGGTCACTTGTTGGTGTACACGCCATGCTGTGTCAGGCTTATGCCTGCATCGTGTGGCTGGGGAATAGGAGAGCAGTGCCAGCATGGGCATGGGTGATGCGACCTTCGTTGCCACCTAGTTGGGTGCTTCCCTATATATTCCCACCATGCCAGCCATGGGTTGTACATTAACTAATAACAGGGAAAACAAATAAATATTTTACAGAAGGGTCAACTACAGACACTCCTAAACAATTTTTTAGGAGAGTCAACCTTCGGACACTCCAAAACAAATTTTTTGGAGGCTCGCCTACAGACATTTGACTGCTACCTCAATCTAACTTGGTCACTTGTTGGTGTCACTACGCTGTCACCATGATGTGTCAGGCTTATGCCTGCGTCGTGGGAGGGGGATAAGCACAGCAGTGCCAGCTATGAGCAGTGGTGTCACCTGCAGGCGGTGATTGGACCTTTCATTGCACCTAGTTGGGTGCTTCCCTAACATGTGATGGGCATGTGCCTCGCCTTTCTTGGTCTGGGTGGAGCACAATTGCCATGAGTGTAAACCACCAGGCTGTTGCCTTGAGAATTTGGGGGTAATGGTGGGATTAGGCAGCCTCAGAGGCATCCATGCATGCTGCCCCTGCTGTTTCCTATCCATTTCCATGGCGTTTCCAACATTTTCTGAGGTTTTCAGGTTTTCACCCAGCCTTCCCTAGGCAGAGCCTTGGTCCCCTGCAAAAAATGCTCGAGTCTCCCATTGACTTCAATGGGGTTCGTTATTCGAAACGAGCACCCGAGCATCGGGAAAAGTTCGACTCGAATAACGAGCACCCGAGCATTTTAGTGCTCGCTCATCTCTAGAGGAAAACACACAGACAGCAGAAGGGAGCATGGCACGGCTTTCATTCAACCAGAGGGGACAGGTCCACTCCTGTTCATCATCACCATCAGCTCACTAGCTGAGCAACAAAAGAACACCAGTAAGCCATCCAGCAGAACCAACAACTGCCAGTAACTTACCTTCCCAAGTTGTCTGAGTGGTTACTCCACTCTTCAACTACCAACACAGTCTGTGATGAGACATACTGTCATGCTCCTATGCTACCACAGGGAATGTTTCAGAAGAGCAGGAACTTTGTCAATGAAGTTCTTGCCCTCTCTCCTTCTCTAGCACCACTAAGCACCTCTAAGCTACTCCCTCGTTCTCTTGCCTCCCCAAGTCCTCGGCTTCATTTGCACTGTACATACAAACTATAAAAGAAAGAATCACAGAATCACACTTTGTTTTTGCAGACTGTCCGTAAATATATGGACAGTTGGCAACCCTGACTGGCATCCTAATTGGCATCAAATTAAAATGAAGAATTTCTCTGGATTTCAGGCATTCATTTTCAAAATAAAGGTTTTTTCTGTGATACAATGCACATGTTCAACAAGGTCATAAGTTTACTTTAGAAGTGATTTGGAAGCCAACAGGCTTCCTTTAAGTGTCACACTGAAACACCTAAGTGAAGACCCTCGCTAACAAAACATTTATGGAATATCTTATTGATATGATTTGCTAGTGTAAATAACCCCTTGAGGTATCCTAGAGATACTTATATCAATTAAACCAACGTCATCTGTATTATGGATGACAAAAAAATCCCGCTAGGGACCCTCAATGTTCGATCCTATAATTAAAATATAACTTATTTATTTTTGCTTAAGAATAAACAATAAACAGAAGTATTCTAAAACTATCAACTGGCTAGCGTGTTTTATTTTTATATTGATTTTACTGCTAATACAGGGATATATGGATCCCCTCTGTGCATAAATACAAACAAATAGATGGTTGGCAAAAATGAGCAGCCTCTGCCTTTCCTAGTTATACGAAAAAACAGGCATGGTCCCTTTACTCTAATATATAACATCAGGGAAGGCTAATTTCAAGCCAGTTTCCACATAGAAAGAATGAAGCTTTCTCCTGTGATAGAGAATACGACCTTCTCCAGTGCTCTTATCAACATACATTAATAAGTAAAATCAATATAAAAATAAAACACGCTAGCCAGTTGATAGTTTTAGAATACTTCTCTTTATTGTTTATTCTTAAGCAAAAATAAATAAAAGTTATATTTTAATTATAGGATCGAACATTGAGGGTCCCTAGTGGGATTTTTTGTTATCCATAATACAGATGATGTTGGTTTAATTGATCTTATTGATATGATCCCAAACCCCTTTAAGTATTTTCATAACAAAGTAGGGTTATTGTAATCTCACACCTTTTACAAACTTCATCACATTGCCTCTAAATACTTTTGTCTATGCACACAATACTTTTTAAACTCACAAATCCAAGGCCTGTTTCACATCTGCATTTGACCAATCCAGCAGGCTGTCCTGACCGGGGACAGTCTGTTAGATCCATCACTAACAGCACTAAAATTACTTACCTCAGCCATTAGACAGCCTAGAATATAAAGTGACTGTCCCCACATATGTGGCAATTTTCCCATAGGTATGCGGTCCACTGTGTGAGGACTTTGATATTCCTCATCAACCTACAAGGCAAAGAATAAATCAACTTCATAATCCATTCTCTAGCATCTCAAGGCACTATACTGATGTCTATGCAAGATGCTTTACCCGGTTTTCTGGCACACTGTATAATTCTGGAACTAGATGCACACCATGTGCTCCCTTGATAAGTACACTTTCAATTGCCTCTTTATATTCCTGCACCTGTTTCAAACAACACATAGATAGTAAAGCTCACATTATTTTGAAAAACTGTCAGCCCGCAGTGGACCTACCACTTGAAACTTAAAGGAAATGTGTCATAAGAAAATGACCTATTGTTTAAACCAGTTTTTATATTTAACATATTTAAAATAATTTTTGATTGTGTTATTATTCATTTTCCATGTCAATATCTATATTTAAACAAAAAACATAAATTCCTGCAGTTTTTCGCACTGGCCACTAACAATAATAATAGGTGTTACTTCTTGGTCAGTACAGATCACTTTACTGCAGAGGTGATATTATAGGCAGGATTAGAAAGACAGATAAGACAGGATCCACCATTCACAATAGTTGATTGTCAAAGCTTATCTATTCTTTACTTGTACAATTATCTCTGCATAGGACACAGAGCATGCCTAGAAAACTCCCCAATAGAAGTCAATGAGGTCCCCTTCTGACCACTGTGTCTATGGACCATGTGGCTGTCGTAAAGCAATTTTCTTAAAGGGTTTATCAGAGACTATTAAGTTCCCCCCATGTGCCTAGACCCCTCACACTGAATATACTTACCTCGCTTCCCGTGCCGCTCCTGGTCCTTGCACCGCCGCTGCTGCTTCTGGCGCAGGGAGCGAGCTAAGTATATTCATTGTGAGGGACCTGGGCATATCGGGGGAATTTAATAATCTTGGATAACCCCTTTAACCCCTTCAACCCCGGGCCTGTTTTCACCTTTCTGACTAGGCCATTTTTTGCAAATCTGACATGTGTCACTTTATGTGGTAACAACTTTGGAACGCTTTTACTTATCCAGGCCATTCTGAGATTGTTTTCTCGTCACATATTGTGCTTCACGATAGTAGTAAATTTGTGGCAAAGTATTTCATTTTTATTTATAAAGAAATACCAAATTTAACAAAAACTTGGAAAAATTTGAAAATTTCCAAATTTAAAATTCTCTACTTTTAAAATACATAGTAATACCTCCAAAAATAGTTATTATTTTACATTCCCCATATGTCTGATTTATGTTTGGAACGTGTTCAAAATGATATTTTAGTTTTTTGGGACGTTAGAAGGCTTCGAAGTTTAGAAGCAAATCTTAAAATTTTTAGAAGATTTCAAAAACCCATTTTTTTTAGGAGCAGTTCAGTTAAAAAGTCAAAAAAGTAAGTGTGGGGCTTACATAGTGGAAACTCCCCATAAATCACCCCATTTTAGAAACTAGACCCTTCAAGCTATTCAAAACTGATTTTACTAACTTTGTTAACCCTTTACGTGTTCCATGAGAATTGACAGAAAATTTGAATGAATTTTTAGCAGATTTTAAATTTTAATCCATTATCCATGATACACATCAAGGGTTAACAGCTAAACAAAACTCAAAATATATTACCCCGATTCTGGAGTTTACAGAGACACCCCATATGTGCACAAAAGCTAAAGTATGAGGGCACAGCAGGCTTCACAGTGGAAGGAGCACCATATGGCTTTTGGAGAGCGAAATTAGCTGGAATAATAATTGGGAGCTATGTCGCACATGAAGACCCCCTGAGCTGGCCCTACAGTGGAAACCCCCCAAAAGTGACCCCATTTTGGAAAGAGCACCCCTTAAGGAATCTTTCAAGGTGTGTGGTGAGCACTTTGAGCTCAATGGTTTTTCCTAGAATTAGGATTCACGCAGTAGTGAAAATGAAAAATTGCAATTTTTTGACAAAAAAGTTGCTATACATTTTTCACTTTCACAAAGGGTAACGGGACAAAATGCACCCCACATTTTGATCACCATTTCCCCCCTGAATACGGCAACACCCCATATGTGCTCGTAGCCCAATGTACTGGCGCACAGCAGGCTTCACAGTGGAAGGAGCACCATATGGCTTTTGGAGAGCGAAATTAGCTGGAATAATTGCTCGTAGCCCAATGTACTGGCGCACAGCAGGCTTCACAGTGGAAGGAGCACCATATGGCTTTTGGAGAGCGAAATTAGCTGGAATAATAATTGGGAGCTATGTCACACATGAAGACCCCCTGAGCTTCACGCGGAAGTGAAAATGAAAAATTGCAATTTTTTGACAAAAAAGTTGCTATATACCCACATTTTTCACTTTCACAAAGATTAACGGGACAAAATGCACCCCACATTTTGATCACCATTTCCCCCCGAATACGGCAACACCCCATATGTGCTCGTAGCCCAAAGTACTGGCGCACAGCAGGCTTCACAGTGGAAGGAGCACCATATGGCTTTTGGAGAGCGAAATTAGCTGGAATAATAATTGGGAGCTATGTCGCACATGAAGACCCCCTGAGCTGGCCCTACAGTGGAAACCCCCCAAAAGTGACCCCATTTTGGAAAGAGCACCCCTTAAGGAATCTTTCAAGGTGTGTGGTGAGCACTTTGAGCTCAATAGTTTTTCCTAGAATTAGGATTCACGCAGAAGTGAAAATGAAAAATTGCAATTTTTTGACAAAAAAGTTGCTATACACCCACATTTTTCACTTTCACAAAGGGTAACGGGACAAAATGCACCCCACATTTTGATCACCATTTCCCCCTGAATACGGCAACACCACATATGTGCTCGTAGCCCAATGTACTGGCGCACAGCAGGCTTCACAGTGGAAGGTGCACCATATGACCTTTGGAGAGCGAAATTAGCTGGAATAATAATTGGGAGCTATGTCGCAAATGAAGACCCCCTGAGCTGGCCCTACAGTGGAAACCCCCCAAAAGTGACCCTATTTTGGAAAGAGCACCCCCGTACAAACATTTTAAGTGGTAGAAAGGGTACTTTTTTAAAAACTGGGGTCTCATAGAAGGCAGAAATGCAAGTAACAGCATTTCAAAGCACACATTTGTGAAAATGAAAAATTATAAGCAGACCCCAATTTTTCAGATTCACAAGGAGTTAAAGGAGAAAATGCACCCCAATACATGTTCCCCTTTTTTTTCAATTAAAACACCCCATTTGTGCTTGTAGCTTGCTGTATAGGCGCACAGCAGGCCATCAGAGGCAAACAGCAATATATGGGTTTTAAAGGCCAGAATTAACAGACATGTCTCATTTAAATAACTCCTGAGGTCCCCAGAAATAAAAAAAACCCACAATTGACCCCATTTTGGAAAGAGCACCCCAGTACGAACATTTTAAGTGGTCGAAAGGGTACTTTTTACTAAACAGGTGTCTCACAGAAGGCAGAAACACTTGTAAAAGATTTTCAAAGCACACATTTATGAAAATGAAAAATTACAAGCAGACCCCAATTTTTCAGATTCACAAGGGGTTAAAGGAGAAAATGCACCCCAGTACATGTTCCCCTTTTTTTCAATTAAAACAACACCCCATTTGTGCTTGTAGCCCGCTGTATGGGCGCACAGCAGGCCACCAGAGGCAAACTGCAAAATGTGGATATTGCAGGCCAGATTTAACAGACTTGGTTTTTTATTTGCCATGTTGCTTTTAAAAATTTCCTGAGGTCCCCAACAACTAAAAACCCCAAGAAGTGACCCCATTTTGGAAAGAGCACCCCTGTACGGACATTTTTTTTTAATAGAAGACTTTTATTACTGAAAAGACCTTTTTTTTATTCCCCCTCCCCTTTTTTTTTTTTTTTAAATTCAAAGTCAATACTAAAAACACCTTCACGTGTAAAACCACTACATACACACCCCTCACACTAAATAAAGTTTTACACGTTTCACCCATCAAACCCCAATAAAATAAAAATGTCCCAATCATCCCAACGAGTGTACTCGGCAGAAAAAAAAGTTTTTGCTGCAGGAAAAAGTTTTTACCACACAAAAGAAAAAAAGAGCAGACGCGATCAGTAATGGACACTACTGATTGGTGCTCAGTGCTTGCAAAATGCACGTACGCAGAACACGTGCAAAAACCTAAACTGACACTAACTGAAATTTATCTAACTACCACTAACTGTGTTTTTTTTTTCACACAAGTAAAAAAAAAAAAATATGCAGATGCTGCTTTTACAGCACGCACACACGCATACAGATGGTGTGTGAGTGCAGAAACTGTAGTGAAAAAATTCACTACAGTCCTCTGCAAACAGCACGTACGCAGATACAGTGCGTTCGTGCAAAAATCTAAACTGCCACTAACTGAAATTTATCTAACTACCACTAACTGTGTTTTTTTTTTCACACAAGTAAAAAAAAAACTCCAAAAATATGCAGATGCTGCTTTTACAGCACGCACACACGCACACAGATGGTGTGTGAGTGCAGAAACTGTAGTGAAAAAATTCACTACAGTCCTCTGCAAACAGCAAGACACAGATACAGTGCGTTCGTGCAAAAACCTACACTGACACTAACTGAAATGTATATATATATATATATATATATAGATTTTTATATATATATATATATATATATATATATATATATATATATATATATATATGATATATATCTGACTGACACTACCTAGAGTTTCAAAAAATGTGCTAACGCAGCACGCACGCACACAAAACGTGTGTGCGTGTAAATACTGTAGTTAAAAAATTCACTACAGAATAAAAAACTGAACACTGGCTAAAAATTTAAACTTATATCTATATCTATATATGGAGCTCTATATATATTTATATAAAACCCTAACTCTACTTTCTTCTTTTTTGACCAAAAAAAAAGAGAAAAAAAAAATAAAAGCACAAAAAATGATCCCCAGGTGCTGATCAGGCAGGTATGCACTGAAAAGCACTGGGCGGTCACAGCTCGCACACAGAAAAAGCGGTATGGAGCTGTAAAATTGTTAAAAAGTTTTAAAAAAAAAGACAAAAAACACATGGACCAAGTGGTGTCCGTAAAAAAAGGATGGGAGGGGGGTGGGCGAAGGGAGGGGGGGGACAGGAGGGGACAGGGACGGAGGGTGGGTTAGGGATCTGTAACTTCTTCTTTTCTTCTGTTCTTCTTATTTTCTTCTGTTCTTCTTCTTTTCAGCAGTAAAAAAATCAGATAGAAGTGGTGGTGGACCACAAGTCCCAGCAAGCCAACAGCACACAGAAAAGGACAGAACCTTCCAGCATGCAGTCTCCAGCTAGAAAGGCTGCATGCAGGAAGGATCTGCCTCTTCCTGTGCAGCTATAGCGCTGCCATTGGCTGGAGCGTTGCTCCAGCCAATGGCAGCGCTGGCAGGGGACCCAAAACACAGGGGTCCCCTGCCTGACCTCGGGAAGGACAGGTGCTGACTAGTTCAGCACCTGTCACCTTCAGATGACCCTCCTCCGATCCCCCTGCAGCTCCGGTGGTGCAGGGGGACGGAAATACCGCCCCCTGCCCTTAGGGAACATGGCTGCCTGCCGGGCAGTGCAGCCATGATACCCCGGTTCCCCGGCGATTACGCCCGGGGATTGGGTGACCGCCGCGCCGGAGCTCTACGGCGCTGGTCGGCAACTCACTTCCCGCAGCGCCGTACATGTACTAAATGCGGTTAAGAATAACGAAAAACATCTGCACTTGAAACTGAAGAGAGATTAGAAAAAAGGATGCGTATTACTATCTGGTTTTAACCGGTAGAAAAAATTTTTTTGGTGACTGCGATGAACCACACCCCCGCCCTGTGTGTGCTTACGTGGGGATCACGCAGTATGGTTCAATCCTATGCCAGTAACACGTGACATTCCACGCCCCCTTGGGGTGTATAAGGTTATGTACAGCACGGTTTTCCACAGACGCCTCCTGTCAACGTGGGTACAGGAAGGCACAGAAAGGGAGAGAGGGTAGTCCACGTGATCCCTGCGTGGTGCTATGCTCGCTCGCAATCCTGATCGGCTGAGAGACGCTTTTCGCTATCACCAGCGAAACCGAGTCTATCAGCCCAGTAGTACTGCCACCAGCTCTTGTTTGATATAATTCCCGTCCGTTAACGGATTATATCGGGTCAGGAGTCAACCCGGGGTAGCATGTATGAGTATTACACTCACCGGTAATCCGGTTTCCTGGAAGTCTCCATGACAGCACATCCTGAGACTGTCTCTCCTCTGATAGGACAGGAAAAAACAGAGAGGTTTAAATTCCCTCCCCTTCCCTCCACCACCAGTGTATTTTCAACGGATACCAGAATAGGAAGGTACTATAAATCCATTATATACATAAAAAGATAAGGAAATAAAGAATAAAGGAGTGGGACGTATGTGCTGTCATGGAGACTTCCAGGAAACCAGATTACCGGTGAGTGTAATACTCATTTCCCCAGTCGTCTCCATGACAGCACATCCTGAGAATTAACAAAGAAAATTCCCTTAGGGAGGGACTACAGCACAAAGGACCAGGTTGAGTGGGCTCTAAGAGAAGCAGGTGCCTCTTTCCCGGTGCTTTATAAGCTTCGGTGATAGCCAGCTGATCCACCGAGAAATTTAGCTTTTTGCTGCTTCTTTCCATTTATTTGGGCCACAAAATTGGACAAAGAGATTATTATCCTTCCGCCAATCCTTGGTAGTTTCAATGTAATGGAGAACTGACCGTCTTACGTCTAGGTTGTGGTAAGACTCCTCTTGGGCATTTTTTGGATTGGAACAAAAAGATGGTATTACAATGTCCTGAGATCTATGGAAGGTTGATACCACTTTCGGTAAGAAGTCAGTATCCAGCTTGAAAATTAACTTATCGTCCAGGACTCTTAGAAAGGGTTGTTGGATTGAAAGCTCCTGTAATTCGCATACTCTTCTTGCGGATGATATAGCTACGAGGAAGACTGTTTTGAACATTAGCCATCTGAGAGATAAGGAGGTAAGTGGTTCAAAAGGGTGTGCTGTAAGTGCTGACAGCACTGTGTTCAGGTTCCATGGGGCCACTATGTTTTTGATTCTGGGCCTTATCCTGTCGGCTGCCTTTAAGAATCTGGAAATCCACGGGACATCTGTGAGGCAGGAATTGTATAGGGCTCCTAGGGCCGAGACCTGAACCCTAAGAGTATTAGGCGCCAAACCTAGATCCAGCCCGCTCTGCAAAAATTCCAGGATTAGAGGAATATTTTGAGAGGACTGATTAAATCTACTTCCACACCAAGATGCAAATTTCCTCCACACCTTAAAGTATGCTTTGGATGTGTTGGATTTTCGGCTAAGTAGCAGAGTGTTAACCACTTTTTGAGACAACCCTAAACTGAGCAGGATGGATTCTTCAGAAGCCACGCTGACAGGTTCAGGATCCTGATTTGAGGATGGGTTACTGGGACCTGGGTCAGTAAGTCCGGAGTATCCGGAAGCAGAATCGGGTCCTCCTTGCATAAGGACCTTAGGAGACCGAACCAGCTTCTCCTGGGCCAAAAGGGGACCACTAGAATCATGTTGCATGCTTCTGATAAAATTTTTTGTAGAACTCTTGGAATGAGTGGAAACGGAGGAAAGGCATATACTAGATCGTTCGTCCACTGCTGACTGAAGGCGTCCACCGCCGTTGGATAATCTCTCGGATTTTGGGAGAAAAACCTCGGGAGTTTGTGGTTTTTCCTTGAGGCAAACAAGTCCAGGGAAGGAGTTCCCCACCTGGTGCTGATGATCTGAAAAGCTTTTTGTGAGAGGGACCATTCCCCTGGATCTATTCTTCTTCTGCTGAGATAGTCCGCTTTTTGATTCAGTACCCCCTTCAGATGCACCGCTGACAATGATAGCAGGTTCGCTTCTGCCCAAGCGAATATCTGGGAGGCTAGACCTTGCAGAGGATTGTGTCTGGTTCCTCCCTGATGTCGGACAAACGCCACAGCCGTCCCGTTGTCTGAGTGTACCAGGACGTGTTGACCTTTTAGAAGATCCTGAGACGCCTGCAATGCTTCCCAGATGGCTCTCAGATAGTTCTTTGTAGTTGGATGACTGCCTCCTTACCGGTGTTGTCCACGGGCCCTGAAAGGTTTTTTCACCTAGATGGGCACCCCAACCCCAAGAGCTTGCGTCTGTCGTCAGGGAAACGAAAGGCCTCTGTTCCCAAAATACACCGTTCAATAGGTTCTTGCATCTTAACCACCAGTTTAGAGAATTCTTTACTGATTGGGGTAGGGAAATCTTTTGATCTAGAGATAGTTGAGACCCGTTCCAAACCGTGAGTATAAGGGGTCTCATATGAGCCTGAGCCCAAGCTACCACTGGGATGCAGGAGGATAGAAACCCCAGAATTCTCATACCTTCTCTTATTGTACACCTTGACCTGCCCTGAAAACGCTGAATGTTCTCCCTGAGATCTTGAATCTTCTGAGGTGGTAGAAAAGATCTCTGGAGATGGGCATCCAGCAAAATACCCAGAAATATCTGTTTTCTGGTTGAAGGTTGGACTTTTCCCAGTTTATAATCCAACCCAGGGATTGAAAATGGGAAATTACTGTCTGAAGATGGATTTGTAAAGTTGGTTTGTTGTCTGCGGTAATTAGTAGGTCGTCCAGATATGGGACAATCTGAATTCCCTGATGTCTGAGGGTCGTGACTACCTCTGCTACCACCTTGGTTAACACTCTGGGAGCTGAAGAGATCCCAAAGGGTAGGCACTTAAACTGGAAATGTCGAGTTTGGTGGTTTAGCTGGGCAGCAAAACGCAAGAGGCTTCTGGACTGTGGATGTATTGGTATGTGGAAGTACGCGTCTCTTAAAGGGTTTCTGTCACCAGTTTTTTCGGTATGAATCAGGCTGACATTAGAGATGTGCTAATGTCACCTGATTCCAAATATATATCTGTTTTATTTACTGGTGCCCCCATTTTTATATAAAATGAACTTTTATTTTATGCTAATAAGGCTCCTAGGTGCAAGGGGCGTTACCTCTGCTCCTAGAGGCTCTGTTGATTGACAGGACCAGGCAGAGAAGAAACACTCAATTCACCATAGCTTTTAAGGACCTTCAATGATGTCATGAACATGTGATCAGTCACATGGTTAGGATCACACAAACCGCCTGTCTCCTCCTAAACCATGTGACTGATCACATGGTCATGACATCATTGAAGGTCCTTAAAAGCTATGGTGAATTAAGTGTTTCTTCTCTGCCTGGTCCTGTCAATCAACAGAGCCTCTAGGAGCAGAGGTAACGCCCCTTGCACCTAGGAGCCTTATTAGCATAAAATAAAAGTTCATTTTATATAAAAATGGGGGCACCAGTAAATAAAACAGATATATATTTGGAATCAGGTGACATTAGCACATCTCTAATGTCAGCCTGATTCATACCGAAAAAACTGGTGACAGAAACCCTTTAAGTCTAGGGTGGCCATTACTGCATCCTTTTTGATTAGTTTTACGATAAGAGATTCTCTAGCTGTTTGCGGAGGTGGGGGCCTGGGGGAAAAGGAAGACATAGCTGACTGCACTTCCTGCTTGACCAACAACTTAATGTCCTCCAAGAAGCTGGACGATTCTCCTTTAATAATACTTGCTGTGCATTCTTTACAAAGGGGTTTGGTCCCAGATGGAGGTAACCGCTTTGCACAGACTCCACATTTTCTAGATTTAGGTCTAGTGGAGGAGGATGACTCTTTTTCTCCCTAAAAACGAGGGAGAGCAGAGTCAGCCACAATAGGGAAAAAAGGTAACATAGTTGCCTAAGGTCAGGCTACTCACGGATCCCTGTGTAGTGGCTGGCTCCAGTCCTGAGCCTGGGGTGGCTGGGGCGCTCATTGTAGAAAAAGGGCCCTTCCACTGAGAGCAGCTGGTGAAGCGCTTCTGCCGCTGGTGCCTGAAATGCTGCTGCTGCTGGTAGCACTGGGGCCGCTGGTGCCGCTGCTGCTTCCGCTGTGCTCCTCTCCAGGAGCTGAAGGCACACGGAGGAAGCCATGATAGAAGGCCCGCGTCCTTTAAACGGCGTTACTTCCGGGTTCGGGGCGCCGGGCGTGACGTCATGACGCTCATGGCTCCGCCCCCATGTCCGCCGTCACCACCCGGCGGCCGGAGGGAATCGCATCATAGCGTCGCTCTAGCCGCCCCATCTCCCTGTTCATAGGCTCCCCTGGGCTGCTGGCGCAGGGAAACAACCGCCGGGGACCCTCCAATCTCGGGACCCGGGCACAGGCAGCTGAACGGGGAAGGGAGAGCCAGTCGATGGATCCGCTCCCCAGCCTGCCACGCTCCAGCAGGTGAGCGTCTGAACAAAAAAATAAGGTAAAAAATAAAAAAACCTAACAAAAAGAAAGATACTGCCAGGAAAACCCCCAGAGGGTCTCCCAGCACCTCTCTGAGCTTCCTTCCTCTGGAAGGACAGGAAAAAACACTGGTGGTGGAGGGAAGGGGAGGGAATTTAAAACCTCTCTGTGTTTTTTCCTGTCCTATCAGAGGAGAGACATGTGCTGTCATGGAGACGACTGGGGAAAACAATATTACCGAGAACATGGACATGGGATTCGTGGATCGATATAACAGAACAATTCAACATTAAATTGTATATTTAATCACATTAAGGGCTCACTAAACACAAACACTATACACACAATGAATACGTACAATGGTCTGATTACAGTTACAAGGATAGTAGGGGGGTACAAACAGGATAAACAGATTGTAAAGTTAGTTACCAGTAGATGTTATGCTTTGCTGTAGTCACGTGGTGATGTCAGCGGGTTCCTTGGGTTTATTCCAACACTATACAGGTGACCTTTCCTTAGAACAAGACGCTGGCCTCTGCTTAGGTCAGCATTATTATATCTTTGTCGTCCCCGAAGCTAAGCTACTGGGTTTCTTCTAGCAGTTACACATATCTCCCCAACCGTGGATCTTACAACCGTAGAAGTTACAGTGCCACATCCCGCTTGTCTTCGAGGTTGTAGAACTGTCCTTGGCCATTGGCTCGGTCGCAGCGTAATTTCATAAATCCTTATGAAATTGCCACGCCGGCCCGACTGCAGAAATCTGCTGAATTTGCTGAGGGGTTATAAGTTCTCAGCAGGCTGCCTTCTGAAAAGTTGTCAGGCTCCATTCAGGCTAGAAGGTGCGAAGTTCCTCACTACACAACTCTGGGAACAGAACACCTCCCCCCCTGCTGAGCTGGTCTCCTATCCTGTTTTTATTGTACTCAGGGTGGCCATATGTGACATGCTGTGGCACAAAGAGGGGTTAGCAAGGAATCATAAGTCATATTCCTCACAGTGATACATTTCCTACAGTATAAGTACAATGCAAGTGAGCCCTAGAAATTTAAAGTAATAGAGCCCTAAAGTATTTTGTGTTCTACAACGTTCAAGTCTCACCTGCTCCAAATTACCAGAAAATATCCCATCAAGGATTAAATACGTCCAGAAGAGAGGCCACTCACACTCAATGTTTTCAAACAACTTCAGCTCTGCAGGTTCATAGTATAACCTGGTGGGGTCCTGGTAAAAAAGGAAAATAGTACATCACTGTTTATAGACAAATTATTGCAGTAATTTATCTAACTGGCTTAGTTGCCCATAGCAACCAATCAGGTTTCACCTTTCATTTTCCAAAGGAGCTGTCACATATGAAAGGTGGAATCTGATTGGTTGCTATAGGCAACCAAGGCAGTTCTAGTTTACACCAGTTTGATAAATGACCCCATATGTGCCTGATAATAAATTATTTTAAAACAGCTTATCATATCTACAGTACATCAGTTCTTGCCTGATCACAAGAAAGTGCAGTTAGCTGTGATAGAATAAATGTATGGAGAGATGCTGGAAGCAGGGTTGTTGGAAAATATGTGTGAATGTAATGGTGACAGCACATGGTCATACACAAAGACAACATACAATATTAAATGTAATTTATGATTTGTTCATTTTGCAAATACAATTTATTTCACCATATTAAACTGAAGATACTGTTTGAATGCACCAATACCTCTTTTGGTGTACGGTAACCATCACGCAAAAAACGACAACAACCGTACCGTCCCTATATATACAATGTGGGGGAAAAAAGATAACATGAGAAATAGAGTAAGAGATAATAATGCTAACACTTAACAGGAAAATGATAAAGTCTAAAATCTCCAGTATTGTAGTGAGTGAACAAGCATCAAGATCATCTAGCATTATCCATTCTCTGAATTCACATGCTGTATTACCATGTTGATTTTGCATGTAGATTTCAATTACTTAATTATTAGCGGAAACCTTGATTATAAGTGGAATCCAGAAAAAAAGGTACAAATAAAAATTCTTCTCAAAGGAATAACATCTGGGAAGGTTTTCAATAGACCCCAGCAATTAGTTTAAGCAAAATTGGTTACACCAACCAACCAAAAGTTTTCCATGTACAAGGTAAATTTAGAATTTAGAGGCAATACAGTTTTAAAGAGCACCTGTCACCTCTCCTGACATGTCTGTTTTAGTAACTACATGCAGGACTGGAGTTATGGGGACCAAGTTGGGCAATTGCCCAGGGCCCCCATCCTCTAAGGATGGGAAACTACTGCTTCAGGCCACCTGCTTCAGTACTGCTGAACAGCGGTGGACCGCTGAACATGTGAATGAATTAGATATCTCCACTGAACATTGACTTCAGGCTAGGAGTCCGTGCTCTGACTCCATATATGGATGGAAGTCCCTACTCTATGTCCATATATGGAGTCAGTGCTATGAAGGGGTAAATTTGTCAGTATGCTTAGGGGACACCCTGTGCATTTAAGTGGTATTTACTCTCTAGTTTTGAAATGTTTTTGTCGGGATTCAAACTCATAACCATATACATTAAAGGAAAGAACCAAGAACTGCTTTATTAGGACTAAAAACCTCAGAAGTAGTTTCCCATGTATTATGTATTCATATATATCACAAGTATTCTTTATTTTTTTCAGTAATTGTAAAAAAAAAAAAAAATGTATGGCACAAAATAAATAAGTAATTACTAGTGATGATCGAGCACCCTGATGTTAGGGTGCTCTGGCCGAACACTCGGTGGTGCTCGAGTGCTCGGCCGAGCACCCGAGTATAATGGAAGTCAATGGGAGAAGACCAGGCACCCCCCTGCTCAGATGAGGGGAGGGTGTCTGGTTAATAGGGAAACGTCAGAAAATGGTGGAAACACCACATAAATGGTTAAGGAACAGCATGGGGAGGATGTCTGGATGCATCTCGGACACCGAAGTCGCTGCTATTAACGATGATGGCCGACTATTACGCCACTTTTACGGAATGACAAAAATACCCCAAAAAACCCCAAGATAACCTCAATTTTACAGGAAATATTGTTGGGAAACATAGATTTACTTGTACCTTAAGTGCTGCCAAAAATTACACAGATGAGGCACTCCCATACAACCGGTATATCATATAAAGGAGGGCCTCACTCACATTGTGGTATAATTGTGGGACTCCGACACTCAAAGCCTATGCACTAAGGGAAAGGGCTGCCAAAAATGATAAGGATCAGGCACTCCAATGCACACTTTATTACACAAAAAGGGGGCATCAGACACACCCGTGAAAAATCATCATTGATGGCCTGCTGCTGACACTCAAAAACAATAGGGGTGACGTGCTGCTGCTGCGCAGACCGTCCAAAAAATTTAAGAGTGACACTCTGCCGAGCTGACCGAAAAAAAATTTAAGGGACACATGCGGCTGCCAAGCTGACCGCCCAAAAAATTTAAGGGACAGATGCTGCTGTCACAGCACCGCTAAGAGTCGCTGACGACAGTTTCTTTTTTCGCTATCCGCCGCAGGAGGTCGGGGTCCCTCCAGCAGCATGTGCCGCGTCGGCCGTTCGACTATCACTCTCCGCCGCCAGGGGGTCGCCTTCTTCAAGAGGGCGCCTGAGAAATGGCTACCACATCCAAGGAAGGCAGCAGGCGCGCAAATTACCCACTCCCGACTCGGGAAGGTAGTGACCAAAAATAACAATACAGGACTCTTTCGAGGCCCTGTAATTGGAATGAGTACTCATAAAATCCATTAACGAGGATCTATTGGAGGGCAAGTCTGGTGCCAGCAGCCGCGGTAATTCCAGCTCCAATAGCGTATATTAAAGTTGCTGCAGTTAAAAAGCTGGGGTTTGGTTCTTGGGATGGAGCTGGCGGTCCGCCGTGAGGCGAGCTACCGCCTGTCCGAGCCCCTGCCTCCCCGATGCTCTTGACTGAGTGTCTCGGGTGCCAGAAGCGTTAACTTTTTAAAAAATTGGAATGTTCAAAGCAGGCCGGGCCACCTGAACACTTCAGCTATGGATAATGGAATAGGACTCCATGCTGCTGCCACCACACTTTATCAAACTGTCCTAAATTTAATATGTATATATGGGGATGAGCACACTCAATCTGGTATTGTTGCCTAATAGAAATAAATATAGTATAACAATGTCTGTTGGTAATAAATATTTATTAATATAGGATGCTAAAATGTGGTATAGATTGCAGATAATAAATAGCTGGCCAGCTATAAACTAAATAGATAAAAACAATGTATAAGGATAAAAAGTGGAAAAAATAAACTAGGAAAAATAAAAATAAAAAATAAAAAATATATAAGTGAAAAATAAGTGAACAAAAAAGTCTTCTTAAAGTCCCTTTTTCATGAATAGATAGCGTTGATAGGTGAAATATAGTCCTATTAATTCTATAGTCCTATTAATTCTATTAGTGTTTTGCGGAACGCTGATTTAATGTTCACTGTAATCCTTAATGTTCACTGTAGTCCTTAATGGCACATCTAAATGATTCTTGTATGAATAATATTGTAGTACATTACCCCTCCACCGTTGGGAAGCGATACAGCAGTAGATATGATGTATCAGATGCGCTGAGATCAGCGCATCTGATACATCATATCTACTGCTGTATCGCTTCCCAACGGTGGAGGGGTAATGTACTACAATATTATTCATACAAGAATCATTTAGATGTGCCATTAAGGACTACAGTGAACATTAAGGATTACAGTGAACATTAAATCAGCGTTCCGCAAAACACTAATAGAATTAATAGGACTATAGAATTAATAGGACTATATTTCACCTATGAACGCTATCTATTCATGAAAAAGGGACTTTAAGAAGACTTTTTTGTTCACTTATTTTTCACTTATATATTTTTTATTTTTATTTTTCCTAGTTTATTTTTATTTTTTCCACTTTTTATCCTTATACATTGTTTTTATCTATTTAGTTTATAGCTGGCCAGCTATTATCTGCAATCTATACCACATTTTAGCATCCTATATTAATAAATATTTATTACCAACAGACATTGTTATACTATATTTATTTCTATTAGGCAACAATACCAGATTGAGTGTGCTCATCCCCATATATACATATTATTATTTTTATATACCAATAGGCTGTGGGTAAAGCCTGGATTTGAGCACCTCAGTGTTCCATAGATTTCTGGTGGTGAGCCACTCACCTCTTAATCAATCTGTCCTAAATTTAAGGTTGACACGCTGATGCCAAGCTGACCGTCCAAAAAAAGATATTCTTGATGTGACATTCTGCTGAAGAGCAGACCGTAGAAGAAATTACCAGGGCACAGGTTATGTGTCTGGACACATGCTGGTATAAGGCGGGGATGGCACACCGGGAAAAATAGTGGCGGCTGGGGACTGCGTAAAGAGGGACAGCCGCCGCCATCAGGCTGCGAAAAGCCTCAGTGTCCACCAGCCTAAATGGCAACATTTCCAAGGTCAGCAATTTAGAAAGTTGCGCGTTTAGAGCTATGGCCTGTAGGTGGGTGGCAGGGTATTTGCGCTTGCGTTCAAATGCCTGGGGTAAGGACATTTGAACGCTGCGCTGGGACATTGAAGTGGACGTGCTGGCTGATGGTTCCTGCAAAGGTCCAGGTGCAGGGCGGGAGGCATCTGGGCCTGCGTCTTGGACAGCAGGTAACATAGTAACATAGTAACATAGTTTGTAAGGCCGAAAAAAGACATCTGTCCATCCAGTTCGTAAAAAACTTCAAAGATAGAAAAAGTGCGGCAC
>ONZH01004386.1:0-61843 GCA_900303285.1 Rhinella marina
ATGTCACCGTACAGGGATAATAAACACAGTGATGTCCAGTACAGGGATAATAAACACAGTGATGTCACAGTACAGGGATAATAAACACAGTGGATCGTCAACAGTTACAGGGATAATAAACACAGTGATGTCACAGTACAGGGATAATAAAACACAGTGATGTCACAATCCAGGGATAATAAACAGTGATGTCACCGTACAGGGATAATAAACCAGTGATGTCACCGTACCGGGATAATAAACACAGTGATGTCACAGTACAGGGATAATAAACATTGATGTCACAGTCCAGGGATAATAACACAGTGATGTCACAGTCCAGGGATAATAAACACAGTGATGTCACAGTCCAGGGATAATAAACATTGATGTCACAGTCCAGGGGATAATAAAGACAGTGATGTCACAGTCCAGGGATAATAAACATTGATGTCACAGTCCAGGGATAATAAAGACAGTGATGTCACAGTCCATTATGCCTGTACTGTGACATCACTGTGTTTATTTAATAAACACAGTGATGTCACAGTACAGGGATAATAAAGACAGTGATGTCACCAAACAGGGATAATAAACACAGTGATGTCACAGTACAGGCATAATAAACACAGTGGTGTCACAGTCCAGGGATTAACATTGATGTCACAGTCCACAGAAAGTTAAAAAATTAAAAGTATTATACTTACCTTTTTCCTAGCAGCAGGGCCAGCATCACCAGCAGGAAGATCTTCTGCTCGTGTCTGAAGGGGGCGGAGACAGCTGCCAGAGACCGGGACATACCTCCCCCGTACCGGGACAGCGGGACTGCCACTGCAATCCGGGACTGTCCCGCTGGATCCGGGACGGTTGGGAGGTATGCATACAACATGCTGCTGAGTATTTCAGCAGACAGACATGTCACTCAGCACTTGTATTCACTGCCTTTGCAGAGAAGGGGGGAGGGGCTGAGATTGTTGTTATTGCATGTAAACAAAGGCCAGAAGAGAACCAGGGAAATGAGGAAATAGAGATTTTTTTTTTTGCCTAAAACTTGCTGAACTTAGTTATATATTGCTGCCCATCAGATTTACAGTGCTATATTTTTTTTTCCTAACTTGGACAACCCCTTTAAATCTTGTTTTTTGTGGTTTCGCTTATATGTGCCCTAAACTGGTCAAGGACCAGTAGGGGCGGTTTCTTCAGAAGCCATCCAGGGCGTTTGGACCACACCTTTTCAATCCATATCTTCATTCCATTTTCGTCCATCCACCCTTTGTCGTGAACATGGACAATCACTCCTGGTGGGATCACTTCTTTTGTCATGTTCTTCCTTTTGAAAATAAGCATTGGCGGCAGTTTGGTCCCATCTGCGCAGCAGGACAACACGACGGTGTAATGGGTCTTTTCATGTCCTGAAGTCTTCACCGTTACGGTTTTTGCGCCTCTCAGATCTACGGTCCTGTTTGATGGAACGTCAAACCTTAACGGGACTTCATCCATGTTCCCAATCTGGCATATTTTGTAGACATTTTTCTTTCTTGAATCCAGCACAAATTTATGAAAAGAAAGAATCTTGAACTCATATTCTTTGGGCATTTTCTGTGCAATCCTTGTTTTGGTGCGCATAGCAAGGCCACATCTCCTCATGAATCTGTAGCACCATGATGCCGATCCAGTGAAGTCATCATAGCCTTTCTCTGCAGCTACACGCTTAGCTTCATATATGATCATTTTTGTAGATACACAGAAGCCGTTGTTCCTGTGACGTGTGATCCACTCTTTCATGTCTTCGTCTAGCTGTGGCCACTTTGCAGCGCACCCACGAAAAGTGTGCTTACTTTTATCCACTTTTTCCAAATGATTGTCACGCTCTGGTGTGGCGGGAATAGCCACACCGAGCGTATGAGGGAAGGGAAAAGACCAAAACCAGGGAAACGGTCACCTCCTGCAGGGAACCCTGAAACTAGGCCCTGACTGACTACCAGTATGAACAAGCCTTAGTGGTAGGAGAGTTCATACACAGGAACCTAATAATAAATTCACCCTAAAGAACCCTGCAGCTAGTGACACAGGAAAGAGTCACTCCGTTCCTCCTAGAGTAAGGATGAACAGGAGACTCCAGAAGGAAAACCACAAAAGGGAAAATGTCACTTATCTTAAAGCAGATATCGCAGCAACCGGATCTCAGCTGAGATCCACACCACACACTACAAAGTAGGCAGAAAGTATAAACCACAGTGAATCCTGGGAGAAGAAGGAATAAATAAAGGAGAGACAATTACCACAGCCACAACAGCTGAGGGGAAGAGGTGTGGTAAACAGCAACCAAACCAAGGGAAAAGCATGTCAAATGATGTCACTTTTGAAAGCCGCGCAGAACGTCTGATACCAGACACAAGCCCACTCGTGACACTGATCCTTTTGTTTCCTCCATTCATGAATCATCTTGTTAGTTGGAGGCGGCCCGAAATGTCTCTCACCAGCCCTGTTTCCATGCTCTTTGGTGTATTTTATCACCTCCAGTTTGAAAGGAATTTTATAAGAAAGCCTTTTCTGCTTTGACATTGTTCAGAAATGTACAGCAGGAGACTATGGAAATTTTCTGCAACAGAATACAGTGATGGAAGAACTGTCAGCACTACAATGCGGGGGGTACTGTAGCTAAGAACATCAGTGGATGACAATGTTATGAGGATCTGCCGCTGACAGAAGTTTATGGGGGTACGGTAATCTGCTGCTGACACAATGTTATGGGGGATCTGCCACTAACACTTATGGGAGTGATCTGCCGTAATCTGCTGCTGACACAATGTTATGGGAGGATCTGCCACTGACACTTATGGGGGGGGGATCTGCCGCAATCTGCTGCTGACACAGTGTTATGGGGGGGGGGATCTTCCACTGACACTTATGGGGGGGATCCGCCGTAATCTGCTGCTGACACAATGTCATGGGGGGAATCTGCCACTGACACTTATGGGAGCGATCTGCCTTAATCTGCTGCTGACACAATGTTATGGGGGGATCTGCCACTGACACTTATGGGGGGATTTGCTGCAATCTGCTGCTGACATAATGTTATGGGGGGGGATATCTGCCACTGACACTTATGGGTGGGATCCGCCATAATCTGCTGCTGACACAATGTCATGAGGGTAATCTGCCACTTATGGGGGGGGGGATCTGCTGTAATTTGCTGCTGACACAATGTTATGGGGGGGATCTGACGCAATCTGCTGCTGACACAATGTTATGGGGGGGATATGCTGCAATCTGCTGCTGACTCAATGTTATGTGGTGGGGGGGATCTGCTGCTGACACTTATTGGGAAAGGGGGGATCCAGTGACACTTTAATGAGTGGGGTCACTTTATTGTGAGGGCACTTTATTAGGGGGGCACTATTAGGAGTGGGGTCACTTTATTGGGGGGGCACTTTATTAGGGGAGTCACTATTAGGGGGGGGTCACTTTATTAGGGGGGCCCTTTATTAGTAGTGTGGTCATTGTGGGTACCTTAGGAATCCTTTCTGGCACTCAGGCTCTCAGGGCACAGCTCTCACCGAGCGCAACCAGGAGCAGTCAGGAGTGAAGTGAGAGAGGCGGAGCAGGCATGTATGATAGGGAAGCCTGCTCCGCCCCTCATCTGCCTGCTCCCGCGCTGCTTCCTCGTCACAGAGCATCTTCCCGGCCGTCCTACACAACATCGCAATGGCGATCAGCCCCTGCATCTCGCTATCTGCAGCGGGCTGGTCCCTGCCTCCAAGGATGTGCACAGGACGCATACCAGTACCGACAGCGCGTCCTAGCACCTCAGCACGTCCCAGCGGCAGTAAGGTACATACCCTATTTTTCCCTGTATTCACCCCATAAGACGCACTATGGTGGTAAAACACTGGGTAACACTGACATGGAAAAGGACTTAGGAATTTTAGTAAACTAAGCTGCAGAAACCAGTGTCAGACAGCTGCTGCCAAGGCCAATAAGATAATGGGTTGCATCAAAAAGGGGCATAGATGCCCGTGATGAGAACATAGTCCTGCCACTTTACAAATCACTAGACAGACCACACATGGTGTACTGTGTACAGTTCTGAGCTCCTGTGAACAAGGCAGACATAGCAGAGCTGGAGAGGGTTCAGAGGAGGGCAACTAAAGTAATAACTGGAATGGGTGGACTACAGTACCCAGAAAGATTATCAAAATTAGGGTTATTCACTAGAAAAAAAGACGACTGAGGGGAGATCTAATAACTATGTATAAATATATCAGGGGTCAGTACAGAGATCTCTCCCATGATCTATTTATCCCCAGGACTGTGACTGTGACTGTGACGAGGGGACATCCTCTGCATCTGGAGGAAAGAAGGTTTGTACACAAATATAGAAGAGGATTCTTTACGATAAGAGCAGTGAGACTATGGAACTCTCTGCCTGAGGAGGTGGTGATGGTAAGTTCCCTAAAAGAGTTCAAGAGGGGCCTGGATGTATTTCTGGAGGGTAACAATATTACAGGTTATAGTTACTAGAGATGGGTCGTTGATCCAGGCAGTGGCGTAGCTATCGGGGAAGCAGGGGAAGCGACTGCTTCGGGGCCCGAGCTCAGTAGGGGCCCGGGAGCAGTAGCAGGGCTGTGGCCAGCAGGGCCATATTTCTAATAATGTATTTTTTTTTCATTTATTTTACATTTCTCCCTGCCTGCAGCGAAACGCTGCACATTGAAATAAGATGAGAGGGGAGAGAGGGATTCTCTTACCTCTCCTCTGCGCTGCTGCACTGTGTTTTGTGATTGGTGGAGCAGCAGTGGGCAGAAGCTGCTGCTCCGCCAATCATTTCAAGTCACACTTCAGAGACAAAAAGGACCCGCTCCCAGACTCTTAGAAGCAACATGTGGGACCTGGATGTGACTGTCTGCACGCCTGCCCGCCCAGCCCGTCGCCTCTCTTGCCTGATTGCCCGCCTTGCTTGTAGTGCCAGCTGACCTCCTGCTCCGGCTGTAACAGACAGCCAGGAAGCAGGAGCAACCCTGAGCAGCGCTGTATCAGCCCTCTCAGCACCACTCCAGCCAATGTTGCCAACTTTAAAACTGTGCCTGCCTGCCTAACAATGGTGAGTCTGTCCCCCCGCCCTGTCTTGTGCCCCCTGCCCTGTGCCCCCAGAAGCTGCACTGTATGTGCCCCCTATACTGCACTGTGTGCCCCCTATGCAGCAGTGTGCCCCCTGCCCTGTGCCCCCTCTGCTGTATTGTGCCCCCTATGCTGCACTGTGTCCCCCCTGCCCTGTACTGTGCCCCTTATGCTGCACTCTGTGCCCCCTGCCCTGTACTGTGCCTCCAACTCTCAGTTACCTCCAGCGTGAAATCACACATACAATGGGAGGGGAGAGGAAGCTGCGAGCCCCACCTATCCCTGACTCATGTGACGCAGGCCGCACAGGTGCACTTGAATGTTACCCATGGGTCGGCCTGTATGCTCCTATCCGCGAAGGCCTATACGGCATAGGTAGGTTAGCGTTCGGTCCCGTGCCACTTTGAGATACCTTGACGGGGTGCGTGGGCTCCGGTATGTTCTTGATATAAGAATATATTGGCAAAAGTCTCATTTTAATATCAGTGTGAGGGTTTAGCCATATATTGTCAATTGCATTTACCGTTGTAGTGCACCATTTTCTGTGAATTTCTGTTTTATATAGTTAGCCACATCCGCACATTTGGTTATCCTGAGTAGAATGTTTTTGTGGCACATGTGGTCAACTGCCAGGATCCTCCATTGTATGTAATTTTGCTGGGGATTGCTGTTAGCAATGGATCACATGTGCAGGATTTGCTCCCTCCATCAGAAATGCGCAGCATATGGGGTTTTGAGCATTTTCTGCCTTTTAAAGGGAACCTGTCATCTCCGAAACATCCCCTGAACTACAGTAAGCGGTGTACAGTGTAAGTGATGCTGAATTCGAATATGTAAGTTTTATCTTCATACTCACTTCCATTCTGACGCTGTGCTCCCACAAACCTGCAGTAAAATACATTCACAGGACTCTTCTTTGAGTCCTCTCCATTATGTGAGTGAGCACTAGAGTCCAGTGAGTGCATTTTACTGCTGGTTTGTGGAAGCACAGTGTCAGAATGGAAGTGAGTATGAAGATAAAACTTACATATTCGGATTCAGCATCACTTACACTATACACCACTTACTGTAGTTAAGGGGGTGTTTCAGAGATGACAGGTTCCCTTTAAGACCACTTTTTTCAGTGAGATAGCTTCAAACTAGGACAAAAATTTCCTCTAGTGGAACAGCCTGCTGGATTTTATCATATCCAGTATAGCCAGAGCCCATTGACTATAATGAGACCCACTTGCAGTGGTATTTGTCCATCCAAATCTCGGCACTAATGCTGGAAACAGACTAGATTGATCCTTGCTGGGTGTCGGCATAGTCAATGGGGCCTGGCGGTTCTTCTGCAGTTTCTGGCTATGACTGATGCAATGAACACCAGCAGAGCACTAGTGTGAAATTAGTATTCACCATTAATTTCAAGACCAAAATGACTGTAGTGTTTCATAGAGTGACTAATCTCACAGACTGAATTCCTGCTTCATAACATGAAAAAAGGATCATTGATTTGAAGTTCTTCATATTTAGAATGTTTGTGTTTGAGATTACCTATTATAGGGCAGCAGAATGGATCTTGGTTCCCCTGCAATTTGGGAACGTGGAGGTCTGAATTGTTGGAGATACAACCAGGGGCGCTGCTAGGCTAAAACATTCGGGGCCTAGGCCCCTGATGTTTTCTCCTAGGCCCCGAATGTCCTGCCTGCCTGCTAGATACAATTGTATTGCCATCCTCAGGACGGCAATACAATCGAATCTAAAGCACTGCAAGAGGTTAAGGACTTGTGGTGACGTCACAGATCATGTGATCGGTGCAGTAGCTGAGAAGGACCTGCGATGATGTCACTGGTCACATGCCATCATGTGACCAGTGCAGGAGAGGCTCCACAGTGAAGAGAACTCTAGGGGAAGAAGCTGTGCTGAGGTCTGCTATAAGGAGAGGTAAGTGAAAGGAGAGGCAGAGTAATGCTGGGAGTTGTAGTTATTTAACTGGGAATGTATGTTAGGGCTTAAAGAGGTATTCCCATCTCACAAATGTAGTTTGTATAATTAGATATAGCCATACCAATATTTTTACTAATAGAATGTATTTATATAAAATGTATACATGATGTGTCTGAGCATGCGCAGACACATCTTAGGGTACTTTCACATCTGCATTTTGGACGCTACCAGTCCAAAACGCAATGGTCAGGATCCGTCAAAAACGCAGACATTATAAACGGATCCTGCTCCATAGTGATGAATTGATCTTGGAACAGTATCTGTTTCTCTGCGTTTTGGAAGCGCAAACAAAAATGCTACAACCCTAAGATGTGTCTGCGCATGCTCATGCAATGTGTGTTCACAATACAGCAGTTACCTCAGAGTGGGTTTGAACACGAGCAAGCCGGCCACCTCTACTACATGGCCACGGTGGCCATAACTAGGGGCAATGGCCTGACTGATGTATGTGGTACAATGCCTATACCAATACGCAAATCTTCTAAATGGTACATGTTATATAAATACATTCTATTAGTAATAATATTGGTATGGCTATATCTAACTATACAAACTACATTTGTGAGATGGGAATACTCCTTTAAGAGAGGGATGTTATTTACATGGGACTCAATGTTCAGGGGGTGATGCTATTAACATGGGACTGTGTTGGAGGGGCTGAAGGGAGGCGGTTATGTTAGTTACATGGGACTGTATGTTGAAGGGGCTGAAGGGAGGGGAGTGATGTTATTTACATGGGACTCTACGGCGGAGGGAGGGAAATTTTATTTACATGGGACTGTAAGGTGGAGGGGCTGAGGAATCATCATGGCTGAGGGCACTAAAGGGAGGAATATAACTATATATAATATAACTATAACTGAGGTCACTTCAGGGCGAGTATTATAACCGGAGGGGACAAAATAAATAGTGGGGGCACTGTAGGTACAATATATATATATATATATATATATATATATATATATATATGTCCAGGGGACATTATAGATTTTCTTATTACTACTGGGGGCTCTATAGGATGGTCTTATAGATCAGCCTTATTTCTTCTAAGAGCACTATGGGGGGCCTTATTACTACAGAGGGGTCTGTAGAGAGCTTTATTACCACTGGGGGAACAATAGGGGGGCCTTATTTCTTACAGGCGCTCTGTAAGGGCATTATTAATACTGGAGGGCTCTTCTACTAATGGGGGCACTTTTGTGGAGCATTATCACTGTTGGGGACACTGTAGGGGGCAGTATCACTAATCAGGGCATTCTAGAAGGGAAATACTATTGGTGGGAGCACTATTACTATGGGGGACACTGATATGTCTTCAGGATAGTATTTTGAGGTATTGGGGGGGGGGGGGGGGGGCACAGCCGGCAGAGGGATAACACTGTGGGGACTCCAGGTTGGGGGGATGATGAAATGTGAGGAAGCTAAGATGTCTGTGTGTCACACTCTGCAGAGATGAGGCGGCTGAGAGAAGGTGTCCAGACCGAAATGGAGAAGATGATGACATGATAAGAAAATCAGAGGTTAAACTCTCAGTGGCCAAGCTGAACAATGACAATTATCAGCTATGGAAGTTTAAAGTGGAAATGCTATTATCCAGAGATGACTTAGAAACATAGAAGATTGACGGCAGAAAAAGACCACCTGGTCCATCTAGTCTGCCCTTTTATTATCCTTTTATTGTTATCTTAGGATAGATACATGTTTATCCCAGGCATGTTTAAATTCAGTTACTGTGGATGTATCAACCACCTCTGCTGGAAGTTTGTTCCAAGCTTCTACTACTCTTTCAGTGAAATAATATTTTCTAATGTTGTTCTTGATTTTTCCCCCAACTAACCTCAGATTGTCCCCCTTGTTCTTGTGTTGAGTTTCTTATTAATAACCCTTCCCTCTTGAACATTATTCAGTCCTTTAACATATTTAAATGTTTCAATCATGTCCCCCCTTTCTTTCTTTCTATGCTTTAGACCTTCCACTATTTTTGTAGCTCTTCTTTGGACCCGTTCTATTTTAGCAATATCCTTTTGCAGGTCTCCAGAACTGAACACAGTATTCCAGATGTGGTCTCACTAGAGCTCTATACAGAGGGATCACAATCTGCCTCTTTCTGCTTGTTATACCTCTAGCTATGCAGCCAAGCATACGATTTGCTTTCCCTACCGCCTGGCTGCATTGGTTACTCATTTTGAGGCTGTCAGAGATGACTACCCCCAAATCCTTCTCTTCTGAGGTCTTTGTTAGCACAGAACTGCCAATACGATACTCAGATAGAGGATTTCTTCTCTCCAAGTGCATTATTTTACATTTGGAAACATTGAACTGCAGTTTCCATTGTTTTGACCACTTATCTAATAAAGATAAATCATTCTCCATATTACTGACACCTCCTGGAACATCAACCCTATTACACACTTTTGTGTCATCAGCAAACAAGCAAACCTTCCCTACCAAGCCGTCCCTTATGTCACTTACAAACATGATAAACAGAACAGGACCCAGAAGAGATCCTTGTGGCACCTCACTTGTAACCAGCCTCTCCTCAGAATACGCTCCATTAACAACAACCCTCTGGTATCTGTCCTTCAGCCAACTGCAGATCCACTGAACTATCCAGGGGTTAAGTCCAATTTTTGATAACTTCTCTATCAGCTCTTTATGGGGAACCGTATCGAAAGCTTTACTGAAATCCAGGTAGGCGATATCCACAGCACCACCTTCATCCAGCACTTTAGTTACATAGTCAAAGAAATCAATGAGATTAGTCTGACATGATCGGCCCTCAGTAAAGCCATGCTGGTTTGGGTCCATCAAGTCTTGTGGGAGGTTACCACTACAGAGAGGCCGCAGGACAATGATCAGAACTGGGTCAAGAAAAACAGACAGGCACGGGCCACCATAAGCTTACTAGTGGAGGATGATCAGCTTATTCACATACGCCACGAGGGCACAGCGAAAGGCATGTGGGATGTACTGAAAAGACTGCATGAAAGATCCAGTTTAAACAGCAAATTGTTTCTGCTGTGGAAACTTTACAAAATGAGGCTTAGCAGAGAACAGGACATGCAGGAGCATATAAACGCCATGCTGGAAATGATTGCACAACTCAGATCAATCGGGGAGAATATAACAGATAGTCACGCCGCAGCCATGTTGTTGTGCAGTTTACCCGTCACATATACTGCACTGATCAATGCACTGGAGACACGGCCTGAGATAGATCTGACACTAGCATTTGTAAAAATCAGGCTCATAGAGGAGTATCAGAGAAGAAAGGAATTAGTGCATGACTCCACAGAAACTGACACCAGAACCACTCTTAAAGATACAGATGCAAGGTTACACAGCAAGGAGACCAGGGCGTGTTTTAGATGCCACAAAGAGGGACACATAAAGAAAGACTGTACTATATGGAAAGCAGAGCAAATGAGACAGCATCCCTCTTATACCAAACAAAAGATCAAAGCCATAATCTCTGATCAATGAGAAGGAAACTGGAATGCCACATTTAAAGTGACAGGCAACCATAAATGTCAAGGCTGGTGCATCGACTCAGGGGCAACCAGTCACATGACGAGTGATAGAACTTGATCTGAATAACAAAGAAACTATTTACCTTGCAGATAGATGTAAAATACATGCAGAAGCATATGGGCATGGAACCCTTGTATGCCCTGATAAAGCATGACACAATATAGCCATACCAGTGAAAGATGTGCTTTATGTTCCTGATCTAGAAGGAGGACTCTTATCTGTGAAGCGTCTGACAGCCAAAGGACTCACTGTAAAATTCCAAGGTGACAAGTGTTCTATCCTGGACGGCAAGAAGACAATAACAAGTGCCAAGCTGGATGATCATCTGTATCACCTCAACACATTGAAGGAAAAGGTGAGACTATGCACACATAAGCACAATGACTGTATACACATCTGGCACAGGCGTTTAGGTCACAGACACACAGAATGCATACAGGAACTACAAAAGAGGAATCTGACAAAGGATCTAACAGTATCCCCCTGTCCAGTTACTGTTAAGTGTGAATGTTGCATCAAATCCAAAGCTACAAGAGCAACACTTCCCAAAGTCAGTCAGAAGGAAGCTTCAAGACCACTTGACCTAGTTCACAGTGATGTATGTGGTCCCCTAAACCCACCTACACCTGGAGGAAATAGGTACATTGTGACTTTCATAGACGACTATTCAAGATACACAGTCACCTACCTAATGCAACACAAGAGTGAAGTTCTTGACAAATTCCAAGATTATGTAGTAAAGACCATTAACAAGTTTCAGAGGAGGCCTCTCATACTTCGGAGTGATAATGGAGGTGAATTCACAGGACATAAGATACAAGAGTATTTAAACGGGAATGGAATAGAACATCAAAAGACAGTCCCATAAACACCAGAGCAAAATGGTATAGCTGAAAGAAAGAACAGAACTCTGACTGAAATGATCAGATGTACACTGACAGTCTGGACTACCACAAAAATACTGGGGTGAGGCGGCAATGACAGCCACATATTTGCAGAACATACCTCTTTTCTAGAACAGTGGAGAAAACTCCATATGAACTGTGGTACAATGCAAAGCCAAGTGTAAAACACCTCAGAGTTTTTGGATGCAAAGCGTTCATCTGCATTCCAGAAGAAAAACTCCAAAACAGAGCATTTGAAGGTGTATTTGTTGAATACAGTGACAATGTTAAGGGTTACAGAATCCTAAATCCCAAAACAGACAAGACCATTAGCAACAGCATAACTTTTGTTGAAGTGTAATGACAATGTAATGACAACAGAAGAAGCAAGAACAGAAGAGACAACTGACACTGATCAGCCAACCTCTGTAACTTCTGAACAAACAGTTGAAGTGAGTGCAGACTCTACCAGTACTGAAGAGCAGACACAAGCAAGCTCAGACACAGAACCGAGCGCTCAACGAGAGAAAACAAAGGTAAACCACCTGTACGTCTCTCATACAAGGCAAGCACTGCCAGTGCCAATGAACCTACAACCTTGGAAGACATATCTCAGCTTTCAGAAGGGGAAGCCAGTAAATGGATAGAAGCTGCTAAGGAAGAGATAAAATCTATGCATGACACTAAAACACAGACACTTACAGAACTACCACCTGGAAGGAAAGCCATAGGCTGTAAATGGACTTTTAAAGTGAAGTACAATGCAGATGGCACAGTTGAACGATACAAAGCAAGACTCGTAGCCAAGGGATATTCTCAGACATATGGAAAGGACTATGATGAGACATTTGCGCCAGTAGTCAAACACGCTATAATAAGGACTTTGCTGACAGTAGCCATCACAAGGAAAATGCAAGTGAAACATTTTGATGTGAAAACTGCGTTTCTACATGGCGGGTTAACAGAAGAAATCTACATGGAACAACCACTAGGGTTCAAAGATGAACAAAGGCCAGACCTAGTATGCAAACCTCACAGGAGTATATATGGTCTAAAGCAAGCAGCCAGAGCGTGGAATATAAAAATAAATAAAGTGCTTACACATGAGGACTTTCAAAGGAGTAAAGCAGACCCCTGCCTATACACAAAGAGATTGGCAAACAGATCGATCTATCTGCGTGGACGATATCCTGATGGGTTTATCAGACTAAGCCTTAGCTGTTGAGAAGGGGTGTTGGAGATACAACAACTGCAGTTTAGTCTATTGCTATAGTGACTATTGCTAGAAAAACTGCAGTTTATTGTTGTGACACTAGATGTCGCTGTTACTAATGCTTGCTTGCAGTCTCTCTCTATTGCATTCCTATGATGTTTTTTTCCTGTACATGTAAGGTGAACTCACTGATTTCTTTTTCCTGTCTGAGCCATCCACCATGTAAGGTGACCTTCAGTTATTGCATGCATGTTCCAATAAACCCAGTTCCTGTTACTCCACAATGTCTGATCTAAACTGACTCTGCTGCACCCAGCAACCATACTCTGCAACATGAATGCTATGGATGATACCATTGTAATTTTTTTAACATGTTTCAAAGGCACGTCAAAAGATCAGTTTGGCTTTAAGAATTAGGCTTTAATCACAAGTCAGTATTTGATCAGAGATTTGCATTAGTGATTGTGAACCAAAACCAGAAGTGGATCCTACAGAGATATAAGGTATAATGGAAAGATTTGTACCTCTTCTGTATTTTTAACCCATACTTGGTTTCGGTTCACAATCACTGATGGAAATCGCTAACCAAACACTGATCAAAACACTCATGTGTGAATCAGGCCTTAGTTTAACCACTTCAGGACCTCAGTCATACATGTACAGCAGAAGTCCGGTCTTTAAACATGGCGCTGGCTCACGCGTGCATCAGGCGCCATAGCTGCTGGGTTTCTGCTGTTTAAAATAGCCGACACCCGCGGCTGATCACATACATTTTCACATACATTTTCCCCTTCAGATGCTGTGGTCAAATGTGACCACGGCATCTGAGCAGTCCGGAAGCGCCAGGCCACTAGGTGGTAGCACTGTATTGTTATATTGGAAATTAAGTGTTCAATGATGGCTATATAGCCATCAATGAACACAATGGACAATCTAATGATTGCCAGTTATTGTCACCCAAGTTTCTTAAAAAAGTAAAGAAAAAAGTTTAAAAAAAAGTTTTACAAATATAAAAAAATAAAAAAATATATAAAAGTTCAAATCACCCCCTTTCCTTAAAATAAAAATACTTAACCAATAAAAAAATAAACATCATGGGCATCGCCGAAAATTCACATACAATTAAAATATAACAATATTAATGGCATAGGGCAAATGGCACAACAGGAAAAAAAAAAACAATTTGCCATTTTTTGTCACTTAAACTCAACCCAATAATTTTTTTATAAACAGTGAACAAAAAGTCACACGCTTCAAATTGGTATCACTGAAAAGTAAAGATCGCCCCACAAAAAATGAGCCCTCACAAAACCCCAAGGAGTGAGGGAGTGAAAAACGAAAATGTAAAAATAGAAAATTGCAAGGTCCTCTAAGGGTTAAAGAGGTTCTCTTTGTGATGTAGATATTGATGACCTATCCTCAGCTTACCAAGCACAGCGCCATACATTGTATAACAGCTGAGCTTGGTATTGCAGCTCAACCTCATTTGAATGGGTATGAGCTGCGTTTAGGCCATGTGACCGATGAACGTGATGTCACATGGCCAGGAAGAGGCCTAAGTGCTCACAGATCACCGCAGCCTCTTTATACAGCTGATCAGTGGGGGTCCCAGGAGCTGGACCTCTGCCAACGTCATACTGACGACAAATACTGAGGATAGTTCATCAATATGTAAATCCCAGAGAAGCCCTTTAATAGACTGCCCAGATCAAATTACAAATTAATGCAGACAACGGACAGAAATGAAACAGAGATTTTAACATAGCCGTTGAGTCCAATTTTAGGGGATGTCCTGTAGTTTTAGGAGGAGCTGTTGCAGTGCTGGGACATAGAGACTTGCACTCATCATTCCAGTCAAGCAGAGGGAGCCAGTTCCCAGCTAGAGATAATAGGGGAAGACAAAGTCTGCTGCACAGTAAGAGCAGTTCAACCAATGCCTGGAGAAGGCGAGGAGTGCAGTGCAGGAGATCCAAAGCAGGGTCAGTTACCAGAGCTCAGTGGTGGTGTGATGCGGCCAGCAGGTACAGAGAGGCTGTGGCAGGCAGAGTATTGTATGGCACTGAAGGAACAGTGCAACACGGACCAGAGCAAGGGAGCAGAGTGTGAAGCACAATGTACCAGACAAGCAAGGCCTCAGAAGTGCCCTGCCAGATTCTCCCCTGCAGCAAAGAGAAAGGTCCCAGAGAGATAGAGATCGAACACCAGAAGGGTCCCTCACCCGCTAGCAGGAAGAGTAAGAGTGACCCCTGAGAGACCCCTATATAAAGTTAAACCAATTCTACAGAGACTGTAGTAACACCCTCCCTGCTATCAATTCAGTTTCTCAAAGTGACAGCGTCCATATTGAATATAAACTTACCTATTTCACAAGTACAATGGTTTGTTGCTGTATTACAAAATCATGTTTAGTAAAGACATTGTAGTGTTACTCGGTGTTGTCAGAGTGAGTTTGTTGCCATTCACCTGCGTACCTTACAGTCCCATAAAAAATACATTTTTCAAATCAGCACCTGCATCTGAGTACTTTAGTATTTGCATGTAATTAAAGAGTAAGTATAGCCAATGAGATATTCAATGAAATCTATCTGTATAGCGCCACCTGCTGTTTGTTTTCTCGTTCTCTCAACTTCCCTGAGGTTATCACATAGGGTCAGTTCTGTCCTTCAACTGCTGCCAGCCCAATTCTGTTAGAGTCTTTGACAGTTAGAAGGAGAAGAGAAAAGACACGCACACTGAGAAAGGGAACATTCTTGGGGAAAGCACTCATTACCTGAACTGCAAGCTTGAATAAATCTAGCAGATCAACTGGAGTACACGGCTGGTTCTAGCTGTGTTAGAAAGGGATTATCATGTACTATATGGTGTCCAAATTTAATTTTTTGGATTAATCATGGGATAACTCCTTTAAGAACCTTAAATTGAACCTGTCATCAACTTTATGCTGCCCTCCCTCAGAACAGCATAATGTAGTGACAGATGCACAGATTTCAGCAATGTGTCACTCATGAGTTAAAAATATGTGGTTGCCGAGAATCATCATCATAATCATTGCAGCTCAGGCCTTGAAAAGAGTCAAAACTAACTGAGAAGAGTCAGTTATTCATATCCTGCTGTTCTCCCCGCCCATCTGTGATGATTGACTGTCTTCTCCTTACTTTTCTCCCTAGAAGAGAACTGCCAATCATCAGCAGATGGGTGGGGAGAGCAGGAGATTATGAATAACTCTGACTCTTTTCAGGTAGATTTGACTCTTTTCAAGGCCTACAATGATTTTGATGCTGGTTCTTGGCAACCACTTACTTTTAGCTCATGATTGACACACTGCTGAAATCAGCACGTCTGTCCTCGGTGAGTTCAGCATAAAATTGACGTCAGATTCCCTTTAAACTATCCTCATGCAGCTTTTAAAAGCAATCCATTATATATATTAATTTTAACTCTCTGTATAGAAGACTCATTGTTAGAGGATATTTAAGATTGTGTCCTATATCTCAAGGAGCACCACAAATCTTGCCCATATGGCACTGTCAAAAACCAAAGGGAAAGATTTATCATAACCCAGCGACGTGTGCCAGGTCATGACAACCAGGCACACTGCTGGATGCTTCACCCAATTTATGACGAGTAGGCACAGCATCCAGCAGTCAGTGCACTTGAAATAAGATCTACAAAAGCCCCTGGCAACTTTTTCACGCCACAAAACTGGCGTAGTTTAATGATGAATCTGGCCCGCAGTCTTTTCTGTGATGTAATAGTAACACAGCTCTAACTTCTTCTCTTCAACAACAAGACAGAAAAAAGACTTCTAAAGGTACATTCACACAGAGTAATTTTGAAAGAGGTTTTGAGGCAGATTTTCCTGCAGGGGTTTCAGCCAAAGTAGATTAAAAAGGATCAGAAACACAAAGGAAGGACGTACTTCTCCTTCCCACACGATCCCGTTCTAGGTTTGGTTGAAAATCCTGCAGGCAGATCAGCCTCAAAACCTCCTCCAAAAGACTATGTGTAAATCCATCCTAATAGTACAAGCATTCCACATAAGAAGATGGTTTCCAGCATCAACTCTGATGAAAGTTGAATTGCGGCAAGAAAACATTAACCCTTTCCCGACCAGAAATGTACGGCGCTGGTGCGGGGACATGACGCCCACACGCCCGTGCGGTGGGCGCCATGGACGGCAAGTCTCTGCTGTTTTTAACAGCAGAGACTTGCCGCTACTTACCACCATCGGCGGCGTCTTCCTGGGCCTTCTGATGCCGTGATCACACGTGATCACGGCATCAGGATGCGTCTGAACCCGGAAGCGTACGTGAGTGGCCAATCGGGGTGTCTGTACACCATATGAAAACTGTAATCCTCGCTGGTGAGGATTACAGTTTTCAAACCAATTCTTATTCTGGACACTAGATGGCAGGCCAGGATAAGAAATGAGCAATTTTTGGATTTATCTCCATCTAGTAAATCCCTGATTGCTCATAAAGAAAAAAAAACCCACAATATACTAGCTCATATTTGAGATTTAAAATAATCACAAAAAATAAAAAATTTTTAAAAAATATATAAAAGTTCAAATCACCCCCCTTTCCGTAGATTTAAAAAATAAATACCTAAATAACAATAAATATAGACATCATGGGTATCACCGTGACCGAAAACGCCCGTACTTTTAAAATACAAAAAAAAAAAAATTCCAATACGGCGAATTGTGTGGCGGAAAAAAGCGTCCAAATGGCGATTGCCAGTTTTTTGTCGCTTTTTTTCTAAAAAAAATTAAATAAAAAGTTATCAAAAAGTCATACACACCCCAGAATGGTATCAATAAAAACTTCAGATCACCCCACAATAAATGAGCCCCCATACAGCTTCGTACACATAAATACCAAAAAGTTATAGGGGTCAAGATATGACAAAAAAAAAAAAAAAAAGGCCAACTTTATAATTATTTTATCACTATCAAAACGCAGGAAAAACTATACATATTAGGTATCGCTGGATTCGTACTGACCAGTAGAATGAAAGTAACTGTCAGTTTTAATGAACATCGAACGCTGTAAATAAGAAACCCGTAGAACTGTAGCGGAATAGCGTTTTTTTTTTCAATTTCACCCGATTTGGATTTTTTTTCCCGCTTCCCACTACACCATATGCAATATTAAATGGTGGCGGTGGAAAGTACAACTTGTCCCGCAAAAAACAAGCCCTCATACAGCTATGTGAACAGAAAAATAAAACAGTTATGGCGGTTTGAAGGCAGGGAGCGCAAAACGAAAATGCATAACCGAAAAAACCTCAGGGGGTGAAAGGGTTAAGAACACAAACATAAAATAAATATTGTAGAAAACAAACGAATTGTTGGCTCTCTTCCCCCAATTCCTATGGAAAAGGTGCTCCGTCAGTATTGGTACACCCTACCAATAAATACTCAACGTGTGAAAAGATAAATAATAATAATGACGGGCACTCAATATCCGGGTTTGCATACAAAAGTATATTTGAATTTATTCCACAGTAATTACTTGTAAAATATGCAGTAAAGAAATAAAATAAAAATTAAAATTAGAATTAAAATTGCTCAGCATAAATCCATATTCAAATCCTAGTTGCTGGTGATAGTTGATATGTTTAAATCAATATCGGTGTACTTGAAGCACATTCACTGGAAGTGTAGCGATATGCGTAACCAGAAAAGACAAGTCTCTACGGAAAAAACTGAACAAATTGGCGATATAGAACACTGTCTGATAATGACAATGAAAATATATATATATTAATCGAAGCAATTGTTGTTAGATACAAACACAAGGTGGTGTATCACTCGTGGCGTCCCACGTGTTGATACTGATTCAATATTCATCCATTGTTTGTATTGCTATATATATATATATATATATATATATCCAATGTTATAGTCTGTATAGTTTGTGTATCTTGTACTTATCTGTACTCCTATGGTAGTCTTCCTGATTCCAGCAGCAGTCCGTTAACATTAAATCTTAATAGAGTAGACGCCGGTTCATCTCGTGTTAACCGTATCTCTAATATCCACAACGAGGCATCGGCAGGTATTGAGAAGCGGCAAATACAAAAGTGAAAAGTGATGGAAGCTGTGGAGTGTACACAGCAGCGCGATATGCAAGCTAGCACGCCTCTCACTGCTAACGACTTCGCCGCTCACAACGGGATATCAACGAACGCTTGGATATCGCAGATGTATCAGCGTATTTCCCTTTGTGTCCTCACAGGTTTGTTTGTAAAGTCCAAGATTTGGAAGTAATACGGTAGAAAGAGCTCAACAAGGCGATGCACTTCAGTGCTTCCACACCTTAGTTGAACTCCAACATTAGGATTTTTCTCCGAACTGATTTTCACATTAGGTATATCACTCGTATTGAACCTTATATTTCAGAGGGTCAGTTGCAATTTTTTTGATGCCATACGCGTTTCGAAGTGACCTCACTTCTTCCTCAGTGGCCATATTTTTTGCAACCCCCTCTCTCCTTTTATAGTTTTATTATGGCTGCAACTAAAACCCTCACTGGATCAAATGCAAATCTCTTCCATTTCGAGTATGGCCATCTATCACCAGGCCTTTTTATTCAAAAATTGTTCTTTTTCACATTGTTTAGTGGAGAATGTTCTTTTCAAATCGTTTAATTAAAGAATTCTTTACCTCCTTTACTCTTTACATCTTTGTTTTCACTTTATTCACTTTACCTTTTTTGATGCGGTTTTACTGCGTTTTTTCAGTTGCAGTGCCCTTTTTCATAAAGATCTGTTTTTATTATCCACATATATTCATTTCTCATTCCTATTTTCAGATGATTATGAACACATATGTTAAAAATAAAAATAATAATAATAAAAAAACTAAAATAAAAAATAATAAAAATGAAAATAAAAATAAGAATAAACATAACAATAAAGAGTATATATATGCAGAGTAATGACAATAGGTCAACTATGCCAACATATAATTTCACATGCATTTACTCGTAACAGTAATAGTACTTCTCCTCTATAGGATTAATTCCACATGTTCTATTTAATGGAAAACAGTGGTATTGTGTCCTAGAGTCTTGTCAAAATTACTTCTCCCCAATGGTGCATACATATGATTAAGCACCCGGAGAGGTTATATGTATGTATATATATCCAAATACAGGATATATATACTCCTATATAGACATATATGGACCTCACATGTATATTGTCCATTTTGAAAAATATACAGAAATAATGATGTTTATGTATATTTTTCAAAATGGACAATATACATGTGAGGTCCATATATGTCTATATCGGAGTATATATATCCTGTATTTGGATATATATACATACATATAACCTCTCCGGGTGCTTAATCATATGTATGCACCATTGGGGAGAAGTAATTTTGACAAGACTCTAGGACACAATACCACTGTTTTCCATTAAATAGAACATGTGGAATTAATCCTATAGAGGAGAAGTACTATTACTGTTACGAGTAAATGCATGTGAAATTATATGTTGGCATAGTTGACCTATTGTCATTACTCTGCATATATATACTCTTTATTGTTATGTTTATTCTTATTTTTATTTTCATTTTTATTTTTATTATTATTATTTTTTATTTTTATTTTTTTATTATTATTATTTTTATTTTTAACATATGTGTTCATATGCAATCATGGATTGTTCATAATCATCTGAAAATAGGAATGAGAAATGAATATATGTGGATAATAAAAACAGATCTTTATGAAAAATGGCACTGCAACTGAAAAAACGCAGTAAAACCGCATCAAAAAAGGTAAAGTGAATAAAGTGAAAACAAAGATGTAAAGAGTAAAGGAGGTAAAGAATTCTTTAATTTAACGATTTGAAAAGAACATTCTCCACTAAACAATGTGAAAAAGAACAATTTTTGAATAAAAAGGCCTGGTGATAGATGGCCATACTCGAAATGGAAGAGATTTGCATTTGATCCAGTGAGGGTTTTAGTTGCAGCCATAATAAAACTATAAAAGGAGAGAGGGGGTTGCAAAAAATATGGCCACTGAGGAAGAAGTGAGGTCACTTCGAAACGCGTATGGTATCAAAAAAATTGCCACTGACCCTCTGAAATATAAGGTTCAATACGAGTGATATACCTAATGTGAAAATCTGTTCGGAGAAAAATCCTAATGTTGGAGTTCAACTAAGGTGTGGAAGCACTGAAGTGCATCGCCTTGTTGAGCTCTTTCTACCGTATTACTTCCAAATCTTGGACTTTACAAACAAACCTGTGAGGACACAAAGGGAAATACGCTGATACATCTGCGATATCCAAGCGTTCGTTGATATCCCGTTGTGAACAGCGAAGTCGTTAGCAGTGAGAGGCGTGCTAGCTTGCATATCGCGCTGCTGTGTACACTCCACAGCTTCCATCACTTTTCACTTTTGTATTTGCCGCTTCTCAATACCTGCCGATGCCTCGTTGTGGACATTAGAGATACGGTTAACACGAGATGAACCGGCGTCTACTCTATTAAGATTTAATGTTAACGGACTGCTGCTGGAATCAGGAAGACTACCATAGGAGTACAGATAAGTACAAGATACACAAACTATACAGACTATAACATTGGATATATATATATATATAGCAATACAAACAATGGATGAATATTGAATCAGTATCAACACGTGGGACGCCACGAGTGATACACCACCTTGTGTTTGTATCTAACAACAATTGCTTCGATTAATATATATATATTTTCATTGTCATTATCAGACAGTGTTCTATATCGCCAATTTGTTCAGTTTTTTCCGTAGAGACTTGTCTTTTCTGGTTACGCATATCGCTACACTTCCAGTGAATGTGCTTCAAGTACACCGATATTGATTTAAACATATCAACTATCACCAGCAACTAGGATTTGAATATGGATTTATGCTGAGCAATTTTAATTCTAATTTTAATTTTAATTTTATTTCTTTACTGCATATTTTACAAGTAATTACTGTGGAATAAATTCAAATATACTTTTGTATGCAAACCCGGATATTGAGTGCCCGTCATTATTATTATTTATCTTTTCACACGTAAAATAAATATTTTCTGTTATTTGGATAATTATATGGCAATATTTTTGAGTCAATATGGCAGAATTATTTTGGCTCTGTGTCAGTACTATTTGCATTAACAAAAGTATAAACAATTTAATCAAGATGGGTTTAAGCGCAAAATGCTTGTGCTGAGTGCATGTTGCAATTTATTATTTCTGTTTACTCCTGCAGAAATTTTCTAACCTAAAACGGACATGCTCTATTTTTCTGCGGGGCCATCAGATGTGGATAGCAATTTTGCTGCCCTAAAATTTAAATATAGGGAAAAATGTAAGTAGCATTTCTTAAACAGAACTCCCTTATATTAGCCATGTTTACAAGACATTTAGAAACTAGCAATATCTAAACAAATGACATTAAATAGTATAACAGTACCTCCACCACATGAAGCTGAACACTCTGAGCGAATAATGGCCCATGTAAAGTTGTGCTTTGGTGTCAACCTCCTCTCATTCTCTCGTTTGGGCACTGAGAACTCCCACATTATTCCAGGGTTTTTACCTTGCAGTAGAATCTAGAAAGAACAGACTTTCCATTTTAGTTTATTGGTTTCATGGTTTATGTTATGCATGCAATCTGAAAATTGTAAGTTCATCTAAGCGAATATTGGTGGTACACCACATCTTGCCCAAAACTGCTGAGAGTGGCATCCAGCACAATTTTCTCTCATCCAAATCTCATTTCCTATACCAGATGTAGTTAATTACATAACTGGGAATTGGTTACCAACAACGATATCTCAACATGTTGAAGGTTTGTCAGAACTGAAAAATTGAAAGGGTTGTCCGGGTTCAGAGCTTAAATACCCTTAAATAGTCGCAATCTCACTCCAGGAGAAGGGTGGAGTAGGAAAAATGGAGGTGCTTTTCTAGACAGAAGTGTTAGGTTTAAGGACAAGACAAATTTATCAAACAACCTGTGACATTTGATAAATGTGGCAGAAAGTACTCCAACACAGACTGAAGCAAAACTGACTTCAAATATTCTCCTAATGATAAATTCCCCCCTTTGTGTTAAAGTAAAATGTAAAAACTAACTATACACAATTGGTTTCTCTGTAATCATACTGACCAAGAGAATAAACACAACAATATTTTTCTCAGTGTTCGCTGAAACAACAAAGCCCAAAAAGCAGTGATAGAATTATAGACTTTAAGTGATCAAAATGTTGAATGTACCCCAAAATAGAACCAATGATAATGGCAAATCATCCTGCAAAAAATAAACCCTGACACAGCTCCACGAGAGAAAAATAAATGTATAGTTTTCAGAAAATGACTGTACTACTACCCCAGATTCTGTCCAAAAACGACATAGCACTCACAAACCAATCCATTAGAATCTGAGCTGCAAAAGCGAAATGGCAGTCTTTCCTTTTAAACCCTGCAGCATACCTGAACAGCAGTTTACATCCACATTTATGGCATTTCCGTACCCAGTAGAACCCACCTAACAATTTAAAGAGTGGGAGGTGTCTAAGATGGCACAAGCTGGGCACAGTATATTGGGCACTGAAATGCCATATTTGTGGAAAACTTGCAATTTCCATTTTGTACAGTCCACTGCTTATTAATTTCTGCAAAACACATGTGGGGTCAAAATGCTCACTCCATCCCTTAAAAAGTGCCTTGAGGGGTGTAGTTTCCAATATAGGCTTTGTAAGGCGCGTGCATCAACGACGTGCACGCGGTCGCTTGCCCTCCCGGGCTGCGGGTGTTGGTGAAGGGGCATGGGCAAATCTCAGTGCGGTATCCTTGCGCCCACAGTCTTACTGCAGTGAACAAGGTCCGGCAGAGGAAGTGGTCATGCGTCAGCTCCTTGAGACCTCTGGTGATGTCACTTCCGCCAGGCGTTCACAGGAAGTATGTCAGGCACCACGCCCTGCCCTTGAGACCTATGGTGAAGTCACTTCCGCCAGGCGTTCACAGGAAGTATGTCAGTAACCACGCCTCTGCCAATTAGCTCGCTGCTATTTAAACCCTGAGCTTCTGCTGGGCAGGGCCGGTGCATTGTTGTTCATGTGTGACTGCCATATGGTCTGGTCCATTTGCTATCTGACACTGAACGGTGTATTGTGTGTTTGAGTGCTTTCTTGCACTGGCGCGTGGTTCCACGTACCTGCTTCACTGTCTGTCTTTTCGTGTAGTGTGTATCACTCTGAGTGTTTGAAGGCCACGCTTGCGGCCGTGCCGTAGCCCCCTCCTGGAGCATGGGTTCACGGTGGGCGTCGCCTGTCTGGAGGACTGTGTAGCCAAAGCTCTGGCTCCAGTCCCAAGCGCAGTTGCGCAGCACGTGTTGGTGTGAACTGTTACTTATTATTTGTGTTTTGCCTTCTGTATTATTTTGCCCTTCGGAAGCGGTCGTTATTGTCCGGCTGCCCAGGGTTTGGTCCAGTGATCCCCAGTGACTCTGCCAAGTGGCAGAGTCACTTAATTATTTTATTTGTGCCTCAGTGGCCTAACAGTAGGCACCAGCCAGTAGGATCCGCCGGCGCAATGTCGAACCCTGATTACTCCATCCATGCAGGCGTATGTAAAGCAGTGGGAACAGCGCATGCAGGAGATGGAGCAACGGGCTGCCGCCTTTTCGGGGCATAATGCAGATTTATTTTCCACACTGGACGGTCGGTTGCAGGCTTTGGAGCAGCACGCCGCAATCGCGGCTAATACTACTGCTGCCTCTGCTGACGCCCGGGTTTCTGTTTCAACCCACCGACTGCCTAAATTACCCCTTCCCGCACGATTTAGTGGTAAACAGGAGGAGTGTAGAGGTTTCCTAAGCCAATGCCAAATCCAGTTCCAGTTAAATCCGGAGAGCTTCTTGGACGACCAGACCAAGGTGGCGTTCATTATCTCTCTGCTATCAGGGCAGGCGCTGGCTTGGGCGACCCCACTATGGGAAAGGGTAGATGCTTGCGTCACTTCCTTACCCCACTTCCTCTCCAGTTTCAGGGAAGTATTTCAGGGTCCAGACCCGCAGGTCATTGCCGGTTCCAGTTTACTGGGATTACGCCAGGGAACGGAGTCGGTTGCTCAGTTTGCAATCCGATTCCGGACCTTGGCGTCAGAGCTCGCGTGGCCGGATGCTCCGCTACTCACTATCTTCGAAGCAGGTCTAAGCCCTTCCGTTAAAGATGAGTTAGCTGGTAGAGAGAGGCCTAAGACTCTCAGTGGTTTTATCGACCTAGCTACTAGGATCGATCGTCGTCTGTCTGAACGCCGCCATGAGCAAGCGCAGGTGAGAAGGCGAATTCAACTCGCTCCCGCCTTCTCTCAGCCCGTAATTCCCCGAGGGGAACCGATGGAGGTAGACAGAGTCCGTCCTCGTAGACGTGAAGTGACCTGTCATTTTTGTAGGGGACAAGGCCACTATGCTCCCCAATGTCCTCAAAAGTCGGGAAAAGGGCACACCTAGAGACTGTTGGAGGTACCTCTCTAGGTGGAATCGCACAAACCTCCACAAAATGTACATTTTCGGTTCTAATCGAGGTTAATGGTAGGACCATACCCTCCAGGGCCTTCATTGATTCCGGAGCTTCGGGCAATTTTATTTCCCTTAAATTGACCCAGAAACTCGGAATTCCGACCAAACCACTCTCTTCCAGTATAAGTATATCTGTGGTGGATGGCTCCAAGTTAGACACTTGTATTACACATGAGACAGTCCCTATAGTGCTCCAGGTAGGAGCTTTACATAGGGAGACTTTATCGCTCCTGGTCTTACCTCAGTCCATGGATCCCATTCTTCTTGGTCTTCCGTGGCTGAGGTTGCATGCCCCTATACTGGACTGGACTTCTGGCGAGGTCAAAGAGTGGGGTGCACACTGTCTAACTAAATGTATGACTAGAGTGACTCCTGTGAAGTCCCTGCCCATCGCGGCAGAGCTTCAGGGGTTACCTCCCCAATATGCTGCATTCGCCGACGTCTTTAGTAAGAAAGGAGCGGACACTTTACCTGAACATCGCTCATATGACTGCCCCATTGAGCTGATTCCGGGGGCTACACCCCCCCCGTGGTAGAGTGTACCCTCTTTCGTTACCCGAAACTGAGGCCATGTCAGCTTATATCAAGGAGAACCTTGAGAAGGGATTCATCCGAAAATCTAATTCTCCCGCAGGGGCAGGCTTCTTTTTTGTGGTCAAAAAGGACGGGACTTTACGTCCATGCATAGATTATAGGGGATTGAATGACATCACAGTTAAAAACAGGTACCCTCTTCCACTCATCTCTGAATTGTTCGATCGCTTTCAAGGTGCTACGGTCTTCACTAAATTAGACCTGCGTGGAGCGTACAATTTGATCCGAATTCGGAAAGGAGATGAGTGGAAGACCGCATTCAACACCAGAGACGGTCATTACGAATATTTGGTAATGCCATTCGGACTTTGTAACGCTCCAGCAGTGTTTCAAGACTTCCTCAACGACATCTTTAGAGATCTCTTGACCACTGCCGTGGTAGTGTATCTGGATGACATTCTTATATTTTCCGCTGATTTGTCTTCTCATAGACGCATGGTAAAGGAGGTATTGCGTCGTCTCCGACGTAACCACCTCTATGCAAAACTTGAGAAATGTGAATTCGAAAAAACTCAGTTACCATTCCTCGGATACATTGTATCTGGACAGGGACTCCAGATGGATCCAGACAAGTTCAGATCCATTATGTCTTGGCCAAAGCCACAGTCTTTGAAGGCGGTGCAGAGGTTTCTTGGTTTCGCTAACTACTACAGACGTTTTATACCTCACTTCTCGTCTTTAGTGTCCCCTCTCACGGCCCTGACACGAAAGGGCGCTAACCCCCGGAAATGGACGCCGGAGGTGGAGCGCGCTTTCGCTGCCCTTAAAGAGGCTTTCTCATCTGCAACGGTGATTCACCGCCCCGATCCCCAGCGTCCCTTCTTTGTAGAGGTAGACGCATCTTCTGTGGGGGCTGGAGCCTTTCTGTACCAGAAAGATGGCAAGGGGACAAAATTGTCTTGCGGATTCTTTTCCAAAGCTTTCAATCCTGCAGAGCGAAATTATAGTATTGGGGATCGTGAGCTATTAGCGATTAAACTGGCCCTAGAAGAATGGAGACATCTTCTTGAAGGGGCCCTATTCCCAGTCCAGATTTTCACTGATCATAAGAATCTGTTATATCTACAATCTGCGCAAAGGCTAAATTCTAGGCAGGCGAGGTGGGCACTCTTCTTTTCCCGTTTCAATTTTGTTCTACACTTTGTTAACGGGGACAAGAATGTAAGGGCGGATGCTTTGTCCCGCTCTTTCGATGCCCACGGAACTGAACCGGAATTACGTGCTATGATTCCACCTGAGAAGTTGTTGCCTCTAAACCCAATTGATCTGCGTCAGTTGCCTCCTGGCAAGACTTATGTGCCAGATTCTCGCAGACAGGAGATTCTCTCCTGGGGGCATACTTCTCGGCTGGCCGGGCATCAAGGTCCCAAAAGAACAGTGGAACTCATTTCACGATACTACTGGTGGCCGGGTCTCGGTCGGGATGTACGTGCATTCACTCAGGGGTGTACCACATGTGCCCGTAACAAACCATCCCGTCAGAAACCATCGGGGTTATTAATGCCTTTGCAAGTCCCAGAGAGTCCTTGGCAGGACATAGCTATGGACTTCCTGACGGGGCTTCCCCGTTCTGAGGGAAATACTGTGATCTGGGTAGTGACAGATCTGTTTTCTCATGCGTGCCATTTTGTCGCCCTACCTGAGGTGCCCTCCGCTCCTCGTCTGGCGGAACTGTTTTTTCGCCATGTTTTTCGTCTGCATGGTCTGCCTCGACGGATTGTATCGGACAGAGGTCCTCAGTTCGCTGCCAGGTTCTGGAGGGAATTGTGTCATTTGCTGGGAGTTGAAGTAGATCTCTCTTCGGCCTTTCATCCCCAGACCAATGGCTTGGCGGAAAGAGTGAATCAGTCTCTTCAGATCTATCTTCGTCATTTCGTTTCGGCAAGACATGACAATTGGTCTGAACTATTGGCATGGGCAGAGTTTGCCGCTAATAACTCTGTTTCCGATGCAACTGGTAAGACCCCCTTTTTTGTTCAGAATGGGCAACACCCTCGCCTTCCTTTACCAATGGCCGTCACAGCGGAGGTGCCCGCCGTAGCGGACTTCGCTTCTCATCTACAAGAGGTATGGCAACAAACTCAGTCATCTTTGACAGCTGCTAAAGCTAAGATGAAACAGCAAGCTGACCGTAGACGTTCTAGTGGTCCTGAGTTTGAGCCTGGAGATCTGGTTTGGTTATCTTCTAGATTTATCCGGCTTCGTGTGGCCTCTCTGAAGTTCGCACCTCGCTACCTCGGTCCTTTTCGGGTCCTGCGTCGAATCAACCCTGTCACTTATCGTGTTAAGTTGCCTCGGTCCTGGAGAATCGTGAATTCTTTCCATGTGTCGCTTCTAAAACCGGTACGACTCAATAGATTCTCTCCTCCGGTACAAGAGGAGACTGAAGCTGTTGAGGCTGAGTATGAGGTACGAGAGATTCTTGACTCTAGGACCATACGAGGTACCACGTCCTACTTAGTGGACTGGGTTGGGTTTGGGCCTGAAGAACGTTCTTGGGAGCCAGAAAGTAATCTTAATGCGCCAGATCTTATTGCGGCCTTTTGGAGGAGGAGGGGGGGCCCTCAGGGGGGGTACTGTAAGGCGCGTGCATCGATGTCGTGCACGCGGTCGCTTGCCCTCCCGGGCTGCGGGTGTTGGTGAAGGGGCACGGGCAAATCTCAGTGCGGTATCCTTGCGCCCACAGTCTTACTGCAGTGAACAAGGTCCGGCACAGGAAGTGGTCATGCGCCAGCTCCTTGAGACCTCTGGTGATGTCACTTCGCCAGGCGTTCACAGGAAGTATGTCAGTTACCACGCCCTGCCCTTGAGACCTCTGGTGATGTCACTTCCACCAGGCGTTCACAGGAAGTATGTCAGTAACCACGCCTCTGCCAATTAGCTCGCTGCTATTTAAACCCTGAGCTTCTGCTGGGCAGGGCTGGTGCATTGTTGTTCATGTGCGACTGCTATACGGTCCGGTCCATTTGCTATCTGACACTGAATGGTGTATTGTGTGTTTGAGTGCTTTCTTGCACTGGTGTGTGGTTCCACGTACCTGCTTCACTGTCAGTTGCGCAGCACGTGTTGGTGTGAACTGTTACTTATTATTTGTGTTTTGCCTTCTGTATTATTTCGCCCTTCGGAAGCTGTCGTTATTGTCCGGCTGCCCAGGGTTGGGTCCAGTGATCCCCAGTGACTCTGCCAAGTGGCAGTCACTTAATTATTTTATTTGTGCCTCAGTGGCCTAACAGGCTCACTTCTCAGGGGTTCATTTATTATTTCACCCGTAGCCTCTACAGTTTTCAGCACAAGTGCTGCGTAAATTACCACATTAGGCCTCAAATGTGCATGGTGCTCTTGTACTCCTGAGCTCTATGGTATGTCCAGGCAAAAAATTAGGGCCACATGTAGGGTGTTATAAAAAAGGAAGCAGAGAATAATAATAATAATAATAATAATAAAAAATAAATAATTCTGCACCCTGTGGTGTGACCCATCAACAGTTTTGTGGGGTGATGTTCTTCCTTGGGCCTAAAGCAAAATTTTCTTGTAAAAAAAATATAAAAAATAAAAAAATTCCTTGGGGGGTGTAATTTCTGAAATTGGGTCATTTTGGGGGGTTTCCACTGTAGGGTACCTCAGAGTCTCTACAAAAGCAACATGGTACACAGTGAAATATGCACACTAAAGCCATATTGTGCTCCTTCCATTCTGAACCTTCTATGTGAACATACAGTAGTTTGTGACCACATATGAGGTGTTGTCATATTCAGAAAAAAATGGGAAACAAATTGTGGGGTGCATTTTTTCTCTTAACCCCTGTGAAAATGAAAAAACTTGGGCCTAAATGAATAATTTCTTGTAAAATATGTAATTTTTAATTTCCACAGCCAAGTCTTTCTAAATTCTATGAAATGCCAGTTGGACCAAAGTGTTCACTACATCCTTTAAAATAGTTTCCAAAATGGGTTCATTTTTTGGGGCTTTTACTGTAGGGATGCCTCAGGGGGTCTTCAAATGTGACATAGCGTCCAAAAACCATTCCAGCAAAATCTGCTCTCTGTAAACTATAAAATCATGGTAATCAATATGGAGGTTTGTTTTGCTGTTCCTTTGTTACTTTGTGTTACAGGAAAAAAATTGGGTCACTTTTGGGGGGTTTCCACTGTAGGGATACCTCAGGGTGTCTGAAAATTATTCCAGTGAAATCTGCTCTTCAAAAATCACTTGGTGCTCTTTCCCTTCTGAGCTCACATATGGGGGGTTTCAGTAAACTGCAAGTTTATTTTATTTGACATTTTACTTCCATTTTCCATTAATTCCTTTGGAACACCTTAAGGGTTTACAAAGTTTGTAAAATCAGTTTTAAATAACTTAAGGTGTATAGTTTCTAAAATGGGGTCTGAGTTGGTCCTTTAAAAAGTCAGTTTTGGAAATTTTCTTGTAAACTTTTAAATTATGCTTCTAAAATTTTAAGCCTTCTAACGTCCTAAAAAAATAAGACATTTACAAAATAATGCCAACATAAAGTAGACATATAGTGAATGTTAATAACTATATTATGAGGTATCACTACCCATCTTAAAAATAGGGAAATTCAAGTTTCTAAAGTTGCAAATTTTTCCAATTTAAAATATATCGACAAATTTTCGACTGCTATGAAGTATGATGCGTCACACAAAAAACAATATTAGAATTGCTTGGATAAGTAAAAGCATTCCAAAGTTGAAACCACACAAAATGAGACATGTCATATTTCCAAAATGGCCAAGGTCTGAACGGTGAAAAATGGCAGGGTCTTGAAGGGGTTAAGGACCTGACGTCCACCATACATATACGGCAGAGGTTGGGAAGGGGTTAAACATAGCAATCGCACCAGTTTCAGAGGTTTCAGAGGTTTCAGATATTAGTTTCACGGCCCACTAAAGTTACTAGATGCCATTATTAACTATAAATGTCTACAATTATATTTTTTTAGGAATATATGTTTTCTGATTTACACTTTTGAATGACAATTGGTTTACATGCCAACACAATTTCATTGCCACAATTTTAATTGAGTGGGAAAATGTTAATAGTTTAGTTAATTTACATCACTTAAACCATATTAAGTACTTTGGCGGACATTCTGTACAGAGGCAAAATCTAATTTTCCTTGCTGAAAAAAACTAACAAGCTCCAAAAGCACAGAGTAAATGGCAGAAATCCACGTTTTTGAGATCTCATAACCATAAATGTTATATTATAGAAATTGTACTTGATTTATAAGAGCATGAATCAGTATTTTGGGCAGCTGAATACTAGATTATTATTTATTTGGCACTGACAGTGCCATTGGGAGTTTAATTGAACAATGTTAGTTACATGCATAGCTAGTAAATATGAAAGCACACACCATGAGTAAGGATGGCAGGAGACTGTCCGAAACATGTCAGCACTAAAGGGTATTTGTTGTTTTTAATATGAATCAATAAAGGACTCAAGCTTTTAAGGACAAGTTGCTAGAACATTTGTCGGAATACTAAGTCCCGCAACCAAGGCAGAATTGAAGTACGTGCAATGTCCTACATGCAGAGTGAAGTTAAGACAATCCATCAAAAGGGGTAAGCAGGAATAAGTGTCCAAAACTGTGTTTTTTCCACACTGAAGTAAACGTGAAAGCACCACAGTAGCAGATTGATGTTTTTTGTTTTTTTCTCCCTGCATTGTATATTAATACCGTGTACTGTACAGTCATGGCCAAAAGTTTTGAGAATGATACAAATATAAATTTTTACAAAGTCTACTGCTTCAGTTTTTATAATGGCAATTTGCATATACTCCAGAATGTTATAAAGAGTGATCAGCTTAACAGCAATTACTTGCAAAGTCAATATTTGCCTAGAAAATGAAATTTATCCCCCAAAACACATTTCAACATCATTGCAGCCCTGCCTTAAAAGGACCAGCTAACATCGTTTCAGTGATTGCTCCATTAACACAGGTTTGGGTGTTGATGAGGACAGGGCTGGAGATCAATCTGTCATGATTAAGTAAGAATGACACCACTGGACACTTTAAAAGGAGGCTGGTGCTTGGCATCATTGTTTCTCTTCTGTTAACCATGGTTATCTCTAAAGAAACACGTGCAGTCATCATTGCACTGCACAAAAATGGCCTAACAGGGAAGAGTATCGCAGCTAGAAAGATTGCACCTCAGTCAACAATCTATCGCATCATCAAGAACTTCAAGGAGAGAGGTTCCATTGTTGCCAAAAAGGCTCCAGGGCGCCCAAGAAAGACCAGCAAGCGCCAGGACTGTCTCTTAAAAGTGTTTCAGCTGCGGGATCGGGCTACCAGCAGTGCAGAGCTTGCTCAGGAATGGCAGCAGGCAGGTGTGAGTGCATCTGCACGCACTGTGAGGCAGAGACTCTTGGAGCAAGGCCTGGTCTCAAGGAGGGCAGCAAAGAAGCCACTTCTCTCCAGAAAAAACATCAGGGACAGACTGATATTCTGCAAAAGGTACAGGGAGTGGACTGCTGAGGACTGGGGTAAAGTCATTTTCTCAGATGAATCCCCTTTTCGATTGTTTGGTACATCTGGAAAACAGCTTATTCGGAGAAGATGAGGTGAGCGCTACCACCAGTCTTGTCTCATGCCAACTGTAAAGCATCCTGAAACCATTCATGTGTGGGGTTGCTTCTCAGCCAAGGGAATCGGCTCTCTCACAGTCTTGCCTAAAAACACAGCCATGAATAAAGAATGGTACCAGAATGTCCCCCGAGAGCAACTTCTCCCAACCGTCCAAGAGCAGTTTGGCGATCAACAATGCATTTCCCAGCATGATGGAGCACCTTGCCATAAAGCAAAGGTGATAACTAAATGGCTCAGGGAACAAAACATAGAGATTTTGGGTCCATGGCCTGGAAACTCCCCAGATCTTAATCCCATTGAGAACTTGTGGTCAATCATCAAGAGACGGGTGGACAAACAAAAACCTACAAATTCTGACAAAATGCAAGCATTGATTGTGCAAGAATGGACTGCTATCAGTCAGGATTTGGTCCAGAAGTTGATTGAGCGCATGCCAGGGAGAATTGCAGAGGTCCTGAAGAAGAAGGGTCAACACTGCAAATATTGACTTGCTGCATTAACTCATTCTAACTGTCAATATAAGCTTTTGTTACTCATAATATGATTGCAATTATATTTCTGTATGTGATAAAAACATCTGACAAACACACATAAAAACCAGAGGGCAGCAGATCATGTGAAAATATAATATTTGTGTCATTCTCAAAACTTTTGGCCATGACTGTACATCAATGAGCTTGGTCAACTTTTGGTTGTCATTTATTTTATCAAACAATTTATATCCCTGGTATTCTGGTCCTGCATACTGGCTCCCGCAAGTAACATGTCACCGCAGAAGCCAGTCATTGGCAGTGGTGATGCACAAGACCATGTCAATACCCAGCTGGGAGAAAACAAGCTGGGGACTGGAAGAAGACGAATGGCAGCAAGCATGCAGGACTGGAGCAGTAGGGGCGGATTGGCCGTATGCCCAACAGGGAAATTTCCTGGTGGGCCGATGACCAGGGAACCACCTAACCCATCCTCACAGAGACTGGCCAGGTGCATAACAATCTGATGTTCACAGCCTTAAATGACAGGAGCACCAGGTACACGTGCACTTGGCCAGCAGCCACAGGTCCCTCCTGAATTCAACTGCATCACAATCCTAATGGTCAGAGGGCAGTATTTTATGCTGCACTGTGGTATTTGGTTTTGCTGGGGTGGTATTTTGTGCTGTACTGTGGTATTCCTGGCCCCACCTAGTTCTGTTATCCTGCCTGCTTGTGGCTTGTGTTTGCCCTTACTACTTGTGTTGCCCACCTTCTGTCAGTTCAGACTCGACAACTTGGGGCCACTTTTAGTTTTTTTTTTTCCGGGACCACTTTAAGTTCTCAATCTGCCCCTGGGGAGCAGGCCCCTAGCAGATGATGCAGGCAAGGGGCCTTAAGTTAATAGTTAGTTATTCAGTGAAAATCCCTTTAAGGTTCTCCCCCGAAGAAAAAAAGTATTATCCTAATAAAATGCAAATGATACAATGTTTTATAAATATGTCACAAAAGTAGCAAAGTAATAAATAACAACTTAAACCAATAAAATGGATTTTGTATGAAAATGTATTTCATAACATAATAAATATACTTACTTCTACAACTATTGTTTCATTTGTTGGACCAGCAGAAATCAGAGTCTCTGGATTATTGTAAGGTCTTTTGTATTCGAAGATTGCTCCAGCAAATTTATAGTGGCCAGGCCAATCAATGGTCCAGTAACCATTGAGGTAGTATTTTCTCTGTGTGTTACGCACAGAGATGTAAGAGGTAGAAATATTCATTTCAGAAACACGAATACTACGAGCCCCAGCAGGAATGATGACCAATGAATAGTATTCTGTAATGAAAAAATAAAGACAATACAATATTTTGAATTTATAAATAGGAATGTTTTTATATGTATTTTATAATAGGATTCCCCAAAAAAGGTTGTTTAAAAAGTCTGCCATCTCATAAATTATCATTATTAGAAATACATGAAAAAAATAAAATAAAAAAAACAAAGATTAAAAAATATAAAAATGTATATGCAAGCTTAGTTCGACCGGAACTTCAGGGGTTGCAACAAATTCGAGTTTCCTCGCACTTCTTAGTAATCAATCAGCAGATAGCCATCCCCTGTGATGTCACAGCCCTATAAAAAACTCATCCCGAGTGGTAGTCGCCAGTTCACTGTGAATTGAGCATAGGAAGAGATGTAACAAGTGCTAGGGACAGAGTATTAGCAAGCTGTTAATTGTAGAATAATTGGATAGGGACTGTGCAGGGACAGAATAAGGAGAGTTGTTAGACACTGTAGGGAGATCATAGGAAGACTGCAGGGACAGTGCAGGCTCAGTGTAATTGCCCTGTGCATCTTGTTCACCTGATGCGCCATTCATTCTTATACCGCCTGTTGACCATGAGTCTGATGCACAGTAAGTCTATGTATAACAGAACAAGTTAAAGGGAGTCTTTCACCTGTTTTTCACCTACATAACTAACAGTAGTGCCCTACACAAGATTGCATACACATCCCAGACATACCTTTGTGCACTTTGTGTCTGTATTACATATTTAGAAAAAGCACTTTTATTCTGCTGGAAAACAGCTCCCAAGTGCCCAGCTCTGCTGCTGCAAGTGACCAAAGCAAACCAGACTGTAGAGGGGAGGGCTGTTTTAGTTGCTCATATCTTGGGATCGGTAGCAGATAGAAAAATGGTCCTGACCTTCTTGGAAAGCTTTCAAATGATACCATGAACACATCATTATATCCAGTATATCAGAAGATATAGGTGTTAGAAATAGAGTCGGGAGAGAAAGCTGTTTTTAGTTTCACTTTCAGCTGGGCACTTGGGAGCTCTTTTCCTGCAGAATAAAAGTGCTTTTCCTGGAAATGTAATACAGACACAAAGTACACACAGGTATGTTTGGGATGTGTTTGCAATCTTCTATGGGCACTGCTGTTAGTTATATAGGTGAAAAACAGGTGAAAGACTCCCTTTAACTTGTTCTGTTATACATAGACTTACTGTGCATCAGACTCCTTGTCAACAGACGGTCTAAAATATAGGCGGGTTTACCTAATTCATCTGCTGCGCCATTAATACTAAGTATATTCTGTTATACATTATTTAGTTCACCTGGTGACCCACTCATACTTAGTTACATAGTTATATTACTGATTCAGTTACTGTACACTCCTGGGCCCTCAAAAGTAGCACCAGAAGGGGTGGTGGAAGCAGCAGCCGCAGCAACAGGCCAGAGCTGCCATTGTCATCCAGTGGTTGTGTTTTGATCAACAATCAAGTCGTACTATCTCAAGTGAAAACAGATCGATACACACAGCCCGGAATCGTGGGCTCCTCTGACACCACATATAGTTGGCATGGCCCAGGAACAACCTCTGTGCCCCCAACTGTCACTAACGAGCTTAGTGTTGACTGTTAGCAGCTACATTCCAGCACAGACTTGAAGGAGAGGTCCGCTCCATCCTCTCTTAGGCGTGTAGCTAGCAATGATGACAGTTGGGTGTAAACATGTGTTGCGAGCGGTCAGGGATATGGCCATGAGATGGGTGAGGATGACAGTGATGAACAGACATCAATGGATGATGATGTAGCCAATCGCACATGAGAGCCGGGTGAAGAGGGGGCATCATCATCATCATCAGGGTGGGGGGAAGGTGGCAGCAGGAGGCCCGTGAAGCAGCAACAGGGTGGAAGCGTACCTATGAGCCAACAGGGTGGAAGCAATGGGAGATCTGGAGCCAAAAGCGCCAGGGGTAGACTGTCTGCTACTCAGGAGTTTACTTGTCAGGAAACAACTAGCAATGCACAGATTCATAAAGGCAGCAGCAGGCAGTCAGCACGGAGTGGTGGGGGTAAAATGCCATACTAAGCATTGTGGTAATTTTTTTTATCAATTCACTGGAGGACGTTAGTGTGGCAGTATGCAGGATATGTGGGCAGAAGGTGAAACGATGTCAGGGGGCTAATGTTGGCATCACAGTCCTGCGTCAACACATGGAGCGTCATCATAAATTTGTTGGTCGCTGTGTGTCGGACCGTATGCCCCTATCTGTAATTGCCCATATGGCACGTAGGGTTAGCGTTAGGTCCTGTGCCACTTTGAGATACCTTGATGGGGAGCGCAGGCTCCGATATGTTCTTCATATAAGAATATATTAGGCAAAACTCTCATTTTAATATTGTCAATGGCATTTACCATTGTAGTGCACCTTTTTACGTGAATTGCTGTCATCATAAATTGGCCTAGGAAACCATGACACTAATGTAGTGGTATAGCCTAACACAGCAACCGTTGCATCTCCCAGTTCCCTGAATGCCTTCTCCAGCAGTCAGGGTTCCTCAAATGCAGCAGAAGGAAGCGGTCATTCCTGTGTTTTGCCAGCAATCGATTACCTAGGCGATTGCAAAGAGAACAGTTTGCATGTGCACTCATCCAATGGTGCAGCAGCTGAACCTGCACCTGGCCAAGTTGCTGGTCCTACAGTCCCTCCCTTTCCATATAATTCCAGAGAACTGATGGCTTGTGCCCATCCAAGGTGGAGGATGCCAAGCTGTCAAAAAGCTGTACCAGCCCTGCACACGTATGTTGAGCAGAAGGTGGGCCAGTCCTTGATAGTGTTGGTGTCTGGTATAGTTCATGCCAGCACTGACATGTGGAGCTGTAGCTACATCAAGGACAATATAGGTCCTTTATAGCCCACTGGGTAACTTTGATTCTGGCCCAGGCACACCAGCAACTTGGTCAGGTGATTGCATTATAATCGTGGGATATCTGTGCCAATGTCCTTCTCTGCCTCCTCATCGTCCACCTTGTCCTCAGCCTCCACTGTAGGCACAGTGCTGGTCCTCCAGCATACGCCTATGCAATGCATGGCGTTGTCACACGGTTCTACAACTAGTCAACCTAAGTGAACTGAGTTACGCCAGGGAGGAACTGATCGCGTCATCAAGCAAGAAATCGAATCCTGGCTGTTTCCTTGCCAACTGAAGATAGGAACCATGGTCACTGATAAAGGGAAGAACATTATGTCTGCGCTGCATCAGGGATGGCTGAACCATACGCCCTGCATGGTGCACGTCTTCAATCTGGTTATCACCCGGTTCCTGAATTTTTCCACCCAACTGCAAGACATCTTGAAAATGTCAAGGAAACTGTGCATGCACTTCAGCCACTCTTACCATGCAAAACACGCCCTCCTTGAGCTGCAAAGGCAGAATGGTGGTCCCCTACATCGCCTCAAATGCAGAGGAAATCCGTGACCAATTTCTTGATAATGCAGGCAGATAAGACTACTCCCCATTGTAACTTTGATGTTAGACAAGGCCACTTTATTTGTCATTGTAGTTGGCTGATCACTGCTTATGCGTGCAATCGCCCATCCTCATGAAGGTCTAACCGGGGGGACCCTCTAAGCTTATGCTCCACTGCCATGACTGCTGGAGGGGGGTGGCGGGACAGGAGCAGCACCATTTCCAGCAGTCTTGAGTCTCTGATGAGAACTTTTCTTGACCTGCCTACTGAAGAAACCACCCAGCAGCAGCAGAACATGGAGAAGAACCTGAACCAGAAGGTGGTGGCATACTTGGACTACACCCTGTCACCCCAGATCCTAGGTCCCCTGGACTACTGGGCAGCCAAACTTCAATTGTGCCTGCAACTGGCCAAGTTTGCCCTGGGCAAGCTTTCCTGCCCAGCCAGTAGTGTGATATCAGAACGGGTGTTCAGAGACTAACCTTTATAAAGATGAATCGGGCATGGATCAACCACGATTTCCAGACACTGATCCCTGATACAACAGACTAGATAATTCTGGCAGCAATGATCTGACTGTAGTGTGCTGCAACACCGGAACATTGTGATAAATGGCCTTTTACTTCTGGCTACGTGCTGCTGGCACTATTCTGATGCTGCCACCCGCATGATGCCTCTACTGCCATCTGTCCTTACTTTGATCTGCCACCATCTTGCGCTGTTACTTCCTTCATGCTGTTGCCACCCTCACCACTCTGTTCCAGGGCCACTAGTGTCCCTGTTTGGCCATATTGGCATCACTGTTTATTTTTCCTTTCTTCTGATCCATCAGAAGAACAGAAAAATATATAAAAAAAGTCCATAAAGCCTCTATCACAGTCAGTATTTTGCATCAGGATTTGATTCTGATTTGGAAGCCAAAAGCAGGAGTGGGTCCAGAACAGTACAGATTTAAATAGTTTACATCACATTTTATTTCCGTTTTGGACCCACTCATGTTTTTGCCTTACAAATAATGATCAAATCATGGCAAATACTGACGGTTTGAAGGAATAGACTCAAAATACAGGATTCACTTTTTTGGGATGTTCTGGCGGATCTGAAAAACAGAAAAATAAACCGTGATGTGAATATAGTCTTACTGCTGACACCATCCGAACTAAGATAACACTGTGCTATGTGTTATCAGTGTCAAGTTTAGCTCAGCTACATCTGTATGTTCTTCATCATTTAACTCTTAAGATGTCAGACCACAGATAAGGAATAGTACATCTGTCTCTTCAAAGGCAAACAGCCTATGTGTGAATATTCTATGTCATTTTTTTTTTCCATTTTTTTTATAGAAATGGGTGGATGGTTTTATGGATAGAATTAGAGATGAGTGAAGTTTTCAAAAAAAATTTTCAAGAAATTTGATTAGTTTTCGAATTAGTTTGTCACAAAGTGCGTTATATCAGCTATATCCCAGCCTGCAGGGAGAGTATCTCGGTGAACATCACTGTACATTGTAGCAAGATGCATAGCTAGTCCTTTCTGGTAGTGAAACAATTACTGTGACCGGCAGGTGGACACTCCAATAACAGTAAAATTAGATCGCTTATTCACCAGAATTTGAGAATCAAGGCCTAATAGAATTGCTTATATATTAAACAAGGAGGGCACTGTTCAATTAGCTCTGTGCCCTCCACAGGGATTGATGCAAACTGTGCTGTCTCCTATGGATCCCTTAAGCTTCAGATTACAGTCCCTAAACTCTCCCTATGCTCTCTCTACAGTAAGTAAAAAACCCTTACAATCTCCCTACACTGTCCCTGCACTCTCTCTATCCAATATTCTACAATTAAAAGCTTTTAGCAACACTGTCCCTAGTGCTTGCCACGTTTCTCTACATTCTCATCTAACAGTTTAAAAGACCGCGGGGATGAGGCTTTTAAAGGGCTGTGATATCACAGGGGCTGGCTAGCTGCTAATTTGCTGCCTGCTTGGCATTGTGGGTGCTCTCACATTCCCGGGCTTCTTAATTTCACTTAGAAAAAACAGAGAGGGAAGAGGGTGAGTGACTCAATACACACATTACGTTGCTAAGTGCTATTCTGTAGGCATTTGTATCTAGGCCTATGAAGAGAGAGCTATCATACTTATATCCCAATTCTATGTCTACTATTAATAACGATAGATTGCAGGTCTTCCTTTCATAGGAGCAGTAAACTGGCAATAGATTATCTATACAGGAGGTTTTTATCTCGGTGCTGACTGCTACAAAACAATATTTTGTATTTAATTTTAATTGGCATGATGCTGTTAAAATGAAAAATAATAATGAGTTAAAAAAAAAACCCTTTCTGATGAAAGTATACCTTTAAATTGGCATTGGGGCAATACAGGTTGGTTGCCGCATAGGCAGTTTTTCAACAGTGTCTAAAAGAATATTCATTACTGCAGAATCAAATAGTTTGCAATTTATAACACAGCTAAACATCAATTTAGGGAAACTATGTGAACATCAATCTAAAAGAAACATGGATGTTTGAACCACTGGAGATTGGTTTGGTAAAAAGCTAGAATTACTTTATAGTACTTTAACTCCACCTCCTGCACTAAATGTAATTACAGGAGTGGTGATAAGTGTAGTGCTCACTTTGCCAATAATTGTATGAGAGCGTTATGTCTTTATGTGGTTCTCAAACCTTTCCGCTGACCTCCACGAGAAACTCCTGTGATTCCTATTACCACTTGGCTCAAATCCTAGCTGAAATAGCACATCTCAATGCTTTTCCTGCTTGCCGTTTCCCACATTTCTGAAGGTAACGCAAGACAAATTACGTTTTCAGGTTTCTTTACATAAAGTCTTATTACTTAACGTCTGAAGGACATAGTAAGCATGCACAATTTGCTTACGATTAGAGTAGTGCTGTTTTGTATATTGGCTTCTGTAGATCTTGCAAGTTGAGTTGTCTCCTTTGCATACACCACATAAATCATGCATAGCATTAGATCCAAGGATCTGGTCACAGCCAACTGTCTGCCAAAGAGAAGGCTGGTTAAACTGTTTCTCCGCATTTGCTTGGTGCAAATCTATGCCTTTCAAGACAAGAGATTATTGCAGTATTTATACAGTAATTGTTGTCATTGTTCTTGCTTATACAGAGGGATTCAAGAGAAGCTGTGGTGGTAATATTGTCAATACTTAGCTCAATTTAAGTGGATGGTATTTAGATTAATAAATGATGCACATCTAAAATTAAATATAATGTAACAGAAGCAACCGGCATTGGACAGGCCTACTAGGGGACCCCCAATGGGTCAACGCACCAATATATAAAATGGTATGGCTGAAACCCTTAGTGCAGTCTTATTTCACTGGGAGATGCTGTGTTCTGCTTTGTATTTCAGTCGTAGGCTTATATTTTGACCTTAGTATTGATATGCTGCACTGATACAGATGTTTCCAATTGGTCCAGATGGACATGTTATCACTGCAGTACTCAAAAACTGTGTATTGAGTTTATGTGTACATTATATGGAGATGTTATTTGCATGTACAGAATGAGATGAATATGAAATATAATCAAGGCCCAATAAAAGTCTATGAGCAGATCATGCATATGGCTGTGAGCATGACCCTTTAGTCGGACACATTTCTTATATAAGTGGTAAATGGTGTATATGGTGTATATGTTTAGCATTTCACAAGCTGCTCTCATTTAGAAATTGAGATTTATGGATTTATAAAATATATACCATATTTTTCGCCCCATAAGACGCACTTTTGCCCCCCCAAAAAATGGGGGAAAATGCCTGTGCGTCTTATGGGGTGAATGCTAATGAGTGATTCCATTATGGAAGCGCTCATTAGCACCGGAGGACCGGGAAGCGGTGAAGACTCTGTACTCACCGCTTCCTGGACCTCCGTTCGTCTGTGCTGTGCTGCGTACAGCGTGAGGGAGCTCTGTGACCTCACACTGTGCGCGCAGGGTCACAGCACAGCCGACAGGAAGAAGAATAGAGAGCGCGGGCGGAGAGGAGCATCGGCGTCCAGGAGCAGGGGAGGTAAGTGGCTTTTTTATTTTTACTGGTATGCTGGGCTCATAATGGGGGCTAATAAGAGGCATGGAGGCTGAAGTGAGGCATAGGGAATCATATTGGGGCTGGAGTGAAGCATGGGGGATGATATGGGGACTAATGTGAGGCATGGGGGCTGATATGGGAGCTAAAGTGAGACATGGGGGCTGAAGTGATGGGCTGATATGGGGGCTAATTACAGGATTGGGGGCTAATTACAGGCATTGGGGGCTCACATGGGGGCTGAAGAGAGGCATGGGGCTCTTATCTGAGGTCTGATTGGGGGTCATTAACATTGGGGTCTAAACTGAGGTCTGATTGGGGACTTATTAACATTGGGGGGTCTAGATGCTGGTCTGACCTGAGATCTAATGAAAAATATTTTTTTCTTATTACCCTCCTCTAAAACCTAGGTGCGTCTTATGGGCCAGTGCGTCTTATAGGGCAAAAAATACGGTAATAAGTCTAAAAGAACTTTTCGGGTATAAGTCAAGCAATTATATTTTGGCATAAACATTTTTAAAGTTTTACTATAATTTAATTTTTTTTTCATGTGTAGGAACAGAGAGTATTTTTAATAATATACTTTATTATGGAAATATAATAATTTTTATATATTAATTTTAATTAGGAAATGGTACAAAGTGTTCCCTTAGCAACCCTTTAACTGAGAGTTGCTAAGGAGAATCTGTCTTCAGTGGTCTACTGAAAACTGAAGACATTGGGCAGCTGTAGCATGCAGAGGCAGACTTTTCAGCCTGCCTCTGGTCTTCCTGACACATCCTGCCTCGCTATATATGTATGAAATGTATGTTGCTAAAATGATTTGACATGCTTCACAGCAGTTTATGTGCTGTCGGTGCAGCACTCCACTCTACCTTCCCAGCACATCTTAGGTTAGTGATGGGAATGTAGGCAGAAGAGCACGGCTAAAGCAATCAATGCTGACAGTAACTGTACATTTTACATTTTATTTCCCTTCTCACCTCACAAACACCATCAATACAGACATTATTACTGTGCTCAGAGCACTGAGTTCCATCTTTTACTTTGTTTGATAAAGAGAAAAAGAAATCAAATCCTTCTGCTATACAATATAGTTTACAGTAATCTTGTTCTGCAATAAAACGCAAAATATATGAATGGCAACACAACAGTATACCATATAATTATATATATATATATATATATATATATATATATATATATATATATATATATATAAACTCGTTCTATACAAACACATCTCACCAGCTTCCTAGTTCATGTGTGTTACCTGTAGCATTGGTGCATGGATTGCAGTTTGGGAACACTACATGTTGCAAAATGAAACATGGTAATTTCCCATAAAAATGTATCCTTTATTGGAAAAACAGTTTAGAATCCAACTACATTCAGCTTATGAATTTTGATTAAAGATGGTTCTTAGTCATTACCTCAAAGAATATAGGTTTTGACTAAGGGCTCATGCACACGATTGTTGTTTTCGGTCCACATGCAGACCCATTCATTTGATGGGGCTGCAAAAGATGTCTGCATCTGTATGTCCATTCCACAGCACTCACAAAGAGGGTTAATTACTCTTACTGGTAATTGTATTTTCCAATAGCCTCCCCAACTGCACAGACATGAGGAGGGTTCTCCTCGTCTCCAGGACACGAAACAACACAGAAGCTCAAACTTTAAAAGGGGCGTCCTCCCCTTACTTAATCAGTAAATAAAGTACACGGTAGTGATGCAGAACAAAATTATATTAATCCAACTAGAATACAAGAACGAGCATGAAATTATAAATCCAAGGAATAACTAATTAAGGGTGGGAAACCCCCCCAGTGCCGTTAGGGAGGCTATTGTAAAATCCAATTACCGGTAAGAGTAATTAACCCTTTTCCCCGGCGCCTCCTCTAATGGCACTGACAGGAGGAAAAACAGAGGAGTTTTTCTAGGGTGGGATTATGGCACAAAAAATTCTGCGCCCAAAGGATAAATCCTGATTATGCATGACATAATTTTTTATAATGGTTGAAAAAAGTCATTGGATTTGACCACACAGCTGCTTTACAAATTTGATCAATCGAGATGGCCGCATTTTCTGACCAAAAGGTCAAAACAGCCCATGTTGAATGGGCCTTGAGTCCCTTCGGAGGATCTAGTTTCTGTCTGCTTTATCCACCTTGCAATGGTGGCTCCTGAAACTGAAGGAAGGGGTGATCCGATTTTCTTTCTTCTTTCCAGATTTTTAAGTAGGCAAGCACATAGCGTCTCACATCCAGGTTATGAAAGCGCCTCTCCAGATATGTCGAAGGTGACGGGCAGAATGATGGTGAAATGACTTCCTGATTACAGTGAAATCTGGATACTGCCTTCAGGAGAAAGGATGGACAATGTCTTAAGATTATCCATGGCCAGGAGGAAGGTGGTCTTTAAGGTCAGGAGATTGAGAGAAATATCTTCAATAGGCTCAAACGGAGAGAGTCCAACAGCACCGTAAGGACTAAGTTTAAGTCCCAAGGTGCGATGGTAGAGTGTAATCTGGGGGAATCCCTGATTGCTCCTTTGATGAAGCGCCTGATTAGAGGATGATCAGCAGATTTGTGTCTAGAAAAACTGCTAAAGCGGAGATTTGAACTTTAACCCCTTCACGCCCAGCGCCGTACATGTACGGCGCTGGGGCGATGCGGGCACATGGCGCCCGCTCGCGGGTGCGGCGGGCGTCATGGCCGGCAAGTCTCTGCTGTTTCTAACAGCAGAGACTTGCCGCTACTTACCGCCATCGGCGGCGTCTTCCTGCTTGATTAGATGCCGTGATCACACGTGATCACGGCATCTAGTTGCGTTTCAACCCGGAAGCATTCGCTTCCGGGTGGTGTACAGACACCCGTGTGGCCAATCGGGGTGTCTGTACACCATATGAAAACTGTAATCCTCGCTGGTGAGGATTACAGTTTTCAAAGTGCAATTCTTATTCTGGCCACTAGATGGCAGGCCAGGATAAGAAATGAGCAACTCATGGATTTCTGAGTCTATAGAATCCATAATTGCTCATAACGAAAAAAAAAAAAGCCACAATATATAAGCCCATATTTGAGCTTTCTAATAGTAAAAAAAAATTTAAAAAAAATGTTAAAAAATATATAAAAAATAAAAAAGATGTAAAAGTTCAAATCACCCCCCTTTCCGTATAAGTAAAAAATAAATACATAAATAACAATAAATATAGACATCATGGGTATCACCGTGACCGAAAACGCCCGTACTTTTAAAATATAAAAAAAAAAATTCCAATACGGCGAATTGTGTGGCGGAAAAAAGCGTCCAAATGGCGATTTGCCGTTTTTTGTCGCTTTTTTTTTCTAAAAAAAAATAAATAAAAGTGATCAAAAGTCATACACACCCCAGAATGGTATCAATAAAAACTTCAGATCGTCCCGCAAAAAATGAGCCCCTATACAGCTCTGTACACATAAATACCAAAAAGTTATAGGGGTCAAGATTTGACAAGGAAAAAAAAAAAAAAAAGGGCAACTTTCTAATTATTTTATCACTATGAAAACGCAGGAAAAACTATACATATTAGGTATTGCCGGATTCGTACTGAACAGTAGAATTAAAGTAACAGATCAGTTTTAATGCACATCGAACGCTGTAAAGATAGGTAAGATAGGTTCCTCCAGTGCCTGCATCAGGACTGTGGACAGCTGAGACTAAGCCATACGCGCAGGCGCTGGAGGAACTTAGACCTACCTTGCAACCAATGAATTGCAGTGACAGGTGAGATGATACCTGGCAAGTGGTTGGGATTTGTGTCCAGTTGTCCCGAGCCCTTGGGATCGGCAGCCGTGCCGGGTGGGGCGGTACCGATGCCCAGGTAAAAGGCGTCATTTCCATGTGCTCGGGTTAGCGGCTCCATTACCCCTGAGGAAGCCACTTCTGTGGCTAAATATGTTGGGGAAGCTTGTTTGTTATTTTTAATCAGCTGTAGCACCCACCGAATGACCGTCAGGACGTATTAGACGCCCTCTCACGGTCCAGGCAGGAGAATCTGTGTGTACTATAGGGCCACTAAGCAAAACTAATACAACTGGTGGAAGGCTTTAGGCTTTCCGGCATACCAGTTCAGGCAGGTTATGCGCCCTTTTTCTCTAGTGCAGAGTCAGATAGTGTCACTAACTATACCTACAGATAGGGACAGAGAGTCCAAGATAAACAAGTCGATTACTAGTCCTCTACTTGATATACATAATATCAATATCTGACCTATCTGCCTGACACTGTCCCAGCTGGTGAACTGTATAAGCTGCCAACAGTGTTCTGTGTGTCTGTATATGGGCATGAAGTCTAAAGCCCATTGCAATAATTGATATACAGATGGTGCTGAGGCCCGAATATTCACAATAAAATAAAAAAAAACACTCTTGACAACAGTGTAATAACAAATGATACTTTAATGCCGGACCAATCTAGTTGCTACAAGTGTTTTTAACAAAAGCACATTAAGGGCACCATTACACGTTTTCTTTTTGTATTCTTATTTTAATAGGTATTATAATAAAAGTTATATCTTAATACATTCAGGCCCCAAAGGGATCAATATAGCCTAGGCTATTTGTTTAAATATTATGGATAGATTCTGGGCCTTTGGGCTAGGCTTTGTGTTGCTGTCTTGTTTAAAACTGCCTGCAGAAAGTCCAAAACGACAGGTATGTTGAGTAAGGGACTTCTGGAACCTGTTACTAGAAAAGAAAAAGAAAGCTTTCCACGTTCTGAAATAGATCTTGAAGGTTATGATTTTCCTACTTTTTAGTAAGGTAGAGATTACAGGGTCAGGGAGACCCTTTTTCAGATTTTTGTGTTCAACCACTATGCCATCAACTTCAGCTGAAATACCCCTGGATGGTGTACTGGCCCTTGTTGAAGAAGGCCTGGAAACACAGGGTCCAGGATATTCCTTCATCAGGGTCCTCGGAATCAGGCTGAATCGGCGCAAACGCATATAGTAGACCCTTTGGCAAGGGGCAAGATAGGGCATCCACAATCTCCGGACCGTCTAGGGGGAACAGGGAACAAAATCTTTCCGCCCTTCTGTTCATCCGGTCTGCAAATAAATCTAGAACCGGAATACCCCACATCTTGGTAATTTGAAGAAAGACATTGGTATGTAAAGTCCATTCTCCCTCTTTTAGAGTTTGAAGGCTGAGGAAGTCGGCCACCATATTGCTGCTTCCTTTTAAATGCACGGCCATTAGCAAGGATAGGCGTTTCTCTGCAAAAAGAAAGATGTCCCTTGATGTTGCTGCCAGAGATCTGCTTCGGGTACCTCCTTGCCTGTTTAAAAAGGCGACTGTCATCATATTGTCTGACAGGATTTTGATATGATCGAGAGAGGTTCTTTAGTGTAGGGCTAGAAGAACTTCGTAAACTGCTCTGAGCGCTCTTAGAATTGATGAGGCATTTAACATACAATCGTCCCAGACTCCTTGCACCATAAGCTTCCACCAAGCCAGGGAACATTTTACATTCAGTGGAATTTAAACTTTTTTGTCCAGAGATTTTCTGTTGCCATCCCACGATGCTAGAAGAAAGGCTTGCAGAATTCTGGTGTGGCTTTGTGCCTATCTGACAGCCGGGATTGAGGATGTCAGAATTCACAGGATTGTCATGATGTTTCTGATAGTAGTAGATCTTAGACTGAAAAACTGATTTACCTTTAGTTAAAGGGTTGACTGCTTCTCTTCTGGGAGGAAGAACATCAGTAAGCAAGAGTCGAGAAGAAACCCTAAAAAGACTTTTTGCTGAGCCGGAACGAGGTTGGATTTTTTGACATTTATGATCCATCCCAGGTCAGTGAAGGTTTTTTGAACAAGGTCTAGATAAACCAGAAGTTGATTTTCAGATTCTGCTGCTAATAGGAAGTTGTCTAAGTACGGGACAATAAGAACTCCCTGCAGATGAAGATAACTGGTTATCTCTGCCACCACTTTTGTGAACATTTTTGGGAGCTGATGACAGGCCAAAGGGAAGTGCTTAAAATTGAAAGTGAGAGAGGCGACCTCCCAAAAATACTGCTATCCTGAGAAATTTTTGATGGTCTCTAAAAATGGTTACATGGTACTATGCGTTCTGCAAATCTATTGTCGCCATGTAACAATGTTGAGGAAGCAGATTTATTGTTGGTTTGATGATCACCATCTTGAATTTTGTGTAAGACAGGCAATTGTTCAGACTCCTTAAATTTATAATAAGCCTGAAGGATCCCCCTGGCTTTTTTATGAGAAAAACTGGGGAATAAAATCTTCGCTGTTGCTGGCTTTCTGGAACTTTTAGCAGGACCTCTTTTTGAATCAAGCTGGTTATATCTTTCTCTAGGGAGGACTGTTCCTCTTTGTTGGCCAAAGGTTTGTTGACAATAAAGTGGTAGCATGAAACCCTTTTGGATGGCAGCTAGTATCCAAGGGGAGGCTCCTATATCTCTCCATTGTGGAAAAAAATGTTTAATCTTGCTCCCACCTGACCTCTGGCAACATTGAGTGGTTTTAGACAAGCCATCAGGATCGAAGATGAATCCCTTGTTTCTTCCTCTTGAAGACTGCCATCTTCCTGAGTATACTCTCTTCTTTTGTTCTGGCTTTGACCACAAAAGGAGCGTCTCTGATGGAAATGTTTTGAGTCAGTGGGAAAATCTTTCTTCTTATCGGAAGCTTGCTCTAAAACGTCATCCAACATTGACCCAAAAAGCCTATCCCCCTTACATGGGATGTAACATAACAGTTTTTTTGAACCAGCATCTCCCGACAGAGCCATACGGCCCTGCGGGTGGCATTAGAAATAGCAGCTGATCTTTCGGACAACCTGACTAAATCTGCCAAGATGTCTGCAAGAAAATTTGAGGCCTGTTTAAGCATGGGCAATGAAGCCAAAATCTCTTCCCTTGGGGTTCCTGCTGCAAGATGCTCCTCTAACTGATTGAGCCATACTGATAGGAATCTGGCAGTACAGGTGGATGCAATGCTTGGTCTGAACATAGCTGTATTTACTTCCCAAGCCTTTTTTAGTAAGTTCTCATATTTTTTATCCATCGGATCCCGAAGTAACCCCATGTCCTCAAATGGGAGGGAGAATTTTTTAGATATCCGTGCCACTGGGGCATCAATCTTTGGAGTTTTATCCCGAAAACAGATATGTTCTTTTAAGAGTGTTTGTAATAGGGGTTCTTTTTTCGGGATCCTTCCATTCTCTAGAGATTAGGGCCTTGACATTATTGTGGATCGGAAAGAAATGTCTTTTTCTTTCTCCTAGACCCTGAAACATCTGATACTGGATGGAGCGACTTTCTTTAGACTCCTCCAGGTGCATAGTAGCTCTTATAGTTTTTAAGAGGCTGTCTGTATCTTCCGGGAGAAACAATGGTCTCCTTTGGCCGTCGTTAGATGAATCAGAGTCTGTCGGAAGCAATCTTCCCCTCATCCAAATCCAACCTGAATAACTGGGAACTCTGGGATTTTTGAAACATACAGGCTTGCGGTGAAGAGGGAGGTAACCCAGACTCCACTGCAGCATTAACTTCTTCACGTATCATACTCCGCATGGAGACTAAGAAGGAAGGAGTCTTAAGCCACCACTTTTACAGCACATTTGTTTTAGATATAAATGACGCCTGCTACCAGAATGAGACTCCCTTCAGGGAGTCTCCACCCACTGGATGCTGCAAGGAACTGCTGTGCTCCCCAAACAGAACAAGCTGAATAGAGCCAGGGGACTTATGCCAAAGGTACAGGGAAGGAAGGCCGCGCTTCCCCGAAGCCCCTGACCACTGGACTGGCCATCCCACTAGTGGGGAAAGAGACCGGGCCGTGCGCTTATCTTCATAGTGATCCTGCTCTGGAACACAGGAGGAGCTTCCACGCTATCTGGGACAGGAAACAACACTGAATTGGTAAGGGGAGGAGGCCCTTTTTAAAGTTTGAGCTTCCGTGTTGTTTCCTGTCCTGGGGGCGGGGAGAACCCTCCTTCTGTCAGTGCCGTTGGGGGAGGCACCGAGGAAAAAATAAAAAATAGATCATATCCTATTCTTGTCGGTATTGTGGAGAAGGATAGGCATGTTCTAGAGAACATGTTCCGTGCACCAAAATGTGGCGTGCACACAGCTGGTATCTGTGGACCGCAAAAACGGCTACGGCCATGTGCATGAACATGTAAGCTATTGTGCATGTAGTGCTGTTTTGCCAATAAAGGATATGTTTCTTTGCAAATAAAGTATACTTCATACTGAGTCAGTAGGCTGGTCATTTTAATAAGCAAATGTCATACAGTTAAAAGCTGCTGTGTCTTTGCACCAAATTCAGTGGGACTACTGCAGCTAGACAAATACTGGAAGTTGTCTGTCTAATCATTGCATGGCTATCGTAGGCATGGTGTTTGTATGTTCAGCTCTATGTAAGTGAGTAAAATAAAATATGTTTCTAATGGTCCATTCACACGAAGGTATATTTGCGGGCCCGCATTACTGCGGACCCGCAAATATACGGGGGCCGCCGGGCGTATGTTCCGCAGCGCTCGGAACACACGCCGTGCGGCCCCATTGAAAATGCCTATACTTGTCCGTGCGCACAGACAAGTATAGGACATGCTTCAAAAGAGCCGCGGCACGGAGCTAGCTCCATGCCGAGGCTCCAGGCCCCATAGAGGTGAATGGGGCCGCATCTATTCCCGCAATTTTGCGGATAGATACGGCCCCATTCACACTGTCGTGTGAATGGGGCCTAATTCTGGCGATGCATAATGATTTCTGGAGTGCAACACTGCTTTGTCATGAATAGACAGATTAGATAGACAGGTCTTTAAGAAAACTGTAATCATATGCAAAAGGTTTTGCTGATAAGTATAGTTTGGCTTATGAATGGTAAGATCTGAAACAGATATTTATCTTGAATGGAAAGATTTAGGGATGTAAAATCAGGAAAAAATATTAAAAATAGGTGTGAAAGCTCTAAAACTGTAGTCACATTACATCTTAGTTTTTTACAATTGCACAATTTAATGGCATTAGAAATCAAGACAGCAAATGATTGTTGTGCATCATACCTTCCACACGGGTGTAGGGCTTCCAGTTGTAGTACCAACCCCTGAAAGGTTTACTGTTATACTCTGCACACTGTTGGGCTCTGTAGTCAATACTATTTTTGGGACACTTCTGAGTGTTACAAAGTTTAAAAGATCGTGAAGAACCTTCACAGAATTTTCCACCATGAAAAGGTCTGCACCAAAAACAACAAAAAATATATATTTTGATTGCTGGGGAATGAGAATTTGAGATGGCAATATATTTTACTTTCAACACAAGTTTTATTTTTATAATCAGCAACAGATACCATGATACATAGATCAGAAATATCATCACATACTTAGATATCCATCTCAGAAAAGCCTCAAGGAAGTAAAAGTTATGTTTATCGTAAAAAAAAGAAAAAAGTAACTTACTCTGCAAATTTAAACAATAGAGTTGGTAATACACCAAATTGATAAGTACAACATGTAAAAATGAAAAAATAAAAAGTAGAGAGAAGAACACAGTAGAAAGAAGAGAAAAAGGTTCCAGATTCTGGGGGGCTTTAAAGTGAAGAGGTTGGAGATTGTCAGGGAGTGGTAAGAACTCTGTTCCCAGACGGTCCATAGCATTATGGCTATATATTTTTAAAGATTTTATTCACTTTTATGAACTCATGAAGTCCTTTTACATACCGTATCTCCAAGAAACATTATGGCCAGATTTACTTATGTGTCTGCACCTAAAATCTGTTCAACCTCTTGGTGACTTCTGCCATACGCTGGAAATCGTCACTTTAAAGTTTTTGCCTGCTTGCACATGCTGTGTGTGCCATAGCCACCGAGTTTCTGCAGTTTCAAACTACAAAAACCGAGGGTGGATGTATGTGATCAGCCATAGGGTCAAATGTGATCATGGCATCTGAGTGCTGCTGATGCTGCCCATAACAGTTTTCCCCGGCTGTTATATGCCCAAAATAGCACGAGCCTCGAACCGGCTCTGATAACTATCACTGGTATATACCAATACAGGTCAGCAGGTGGCACCACTGTATTGGTATATAGTAAATTATGCGTTTTATGATGGCTGGATAGTCATCACAGAACACAATAGGCAATCTAATAATAGTTATAAAAACAGATTGTGATGGAGCGCCAGAGGTGAAAGAAAGTATGTAAAAGTCATAAAAGATATTACTATAGAGGTAAGTATCTTTACAGTGCCAGGTCTATGTATACACACCAAGCTCTAGTCTAAAAACATATATAGAAATAAATAGCGACATACATAGAGTTTTCCAACACGTTAGTTGGTCAGAAACAATACGTATAGTGTGGAAGAGATGAGAAACTTACTTCACCAGGGAGGGGGGTACTGGGATAAGCATAAAACACCCGTACCTGACCCTCCCTCGCCGAGTTCGCCTGTAGATCACAGATAACCCACGTCCCTTGAGATGGATAATTCAGGACTTCCTTGTTGGGTAAGTATCTTTAATAATAAAAGCTCAACGCGTTTCGGGGAGCAGGTATCCCCTTCTTCAGGAGCATAACAGTATGTATAAAAATATAAAAATTCAATGAACACTTACATATATATAGAGAGGTAGGTCCCTGGGGGTGGGATAGTCCGAGCAGTTATCGCATTTGGCGCCATAAAACGCTAGAAACTACAAAACGGTGTCATTTCCTGTATAAACCGGAAATGCCATGCGTTCCAGCAGAGGAACGCATGGCAAAGTGACATAATCTACTTAGAAAATACAATAAGGTGTCGATAATATACATCCTAACTAAATGAAAAAAGGTAGGAGTGAGGAAAAATTGACTTCCTCTATTAGCTAAATAATGCTAAAGGATACTGAAAACCGGCAGACTAGCCGGATGTGGGGCGTAATGCGTCCCAAGATGGAACGCATGGAGAAAGAGCGCAGCGAAGATTCCAATCACGTGATCCCCCATGCGTTCCAAAGTGGGACGCACACAGGAGGAAACCAACATTAAACCAGGTCTTTAATGCGTACCAGAGTGGAACGCATGGAAACTAAATAAGGCACCCAGACAGTGAATAATATTAAAAAGACATACATATTCATTTGATTCTAAAGCAGTTAGCATATATAGAGGGTGCAAGGTATAAACAATATATATATATATATATACTAGCAGAAAGACCCGGCTTCGCCTGGGTATATTTCATCTATTTATTTAATGTTTCTGTGTGTCGTTGCAGAGAGAAAGTCAATGCAGCTGACAGAAATTGATTTTTACCTTCATTTTTTCAATCCCTATTGGCTGCGGAGTGGGAGGGGGTGTGGTTTAATGGGACACGGGGGGGGGGGGTTAAGTCCTTCATTTCAGGGTAGCCTGAATTATAGGTTAATGCCATGGTAATTTGAGGAAACACAATGGGTAGCAGTGGAAGAAAACATTGCTTTGCGCGGGTATATTTAATCTATTTCATTTAATGTTTCGGTGTGTCGTTGCAGAGAGGAAGTCATCCTCCCTCCCATCCCTGCAGCTGACAGATGTTGATTTTTACCTTCAATTGTTCAATCTCCATTGGCTGCGGAGTGGGAGGGGTCATGGCCTGACTGAGTCGGGGGCGTGACGTTGCAAGACCTGGGGCAGGGTTTTAAGTCCTTCTTTTGATGGTGGCCAGAATTACAGGTCGATGCCATGGTAATTTATGAGGACACACCATGGGTAACAGTGGAAGAAAACATTGCTTTGCACGGGTATATTTAATCTATTTCATTTAATGTTTCTGTATGTTGTTGCAGAAAGAAATCCAACTTCCCTCCCACCCCTGCAGCTGACAGAAGTTGATTTTTACCTTAATTTTTTCAATCCCCGTTGGCTGCGGAGTGGGAGGGGGCGTTGGCCTGACAGAGTCGGAGCGTGGTTTCCCGAGATCTGGGGCGGGGGTCAGAGTGGTCATGAATTACAGGTCGATGACATGGTAATTTATGGGGACCCGCAATGGGTAGCAGTGGAAAAAAAACATCTTTTATTAGTACTGAATGGTCGTAGTCTAAAATTAGTCAATTTCATCTACGATTTTTGTGTGTCGTTGCAGAGAGAAATTCACCCTCCCACCCCTGCAGCTGATTTTTTTCAATCCCCGTTGCCTGCGGAGTGGGAGGGGGCGTGGCCTGGCAGAGTTGGGGGTGTGGATTATCAAGATGCTTCGAACGGTTGTAGTCTGAAATTAGTCTATTTCATCTAAAATTTTGTGTGTCATTGCAGAGAGAAATTCACCCTCCCACCCCTGCAGCTGACAGAAGTTTATTTTTCCCTTCATTCTTTCAATCCCTGTTGGCTGCGGAGTGGGAGGGGGCATGACCTGACAGAGTTGGGGGTGTGGCTTAGCAAAGTGCTTCGCATAGGTGATTTAATCTATTTCATTTAATGTTTCTGTGTGTCGTTGCAGAATGGCTGCAGAGTGGGAGGGGGCGTGGTCTGACAGAGTTGGGGGCGTGACTTAGCAAGACGATTCGAACAGTTGTAGTCTATAATTAGTCTATTTTATCTAAAATTTTGTGTGTCGTTTCAGAGAAAAATTCACCCTCCCACCCCTGCAGCAAACAGAAGTTTATTTTTACCTTTATTTTTTCAATCCCCGTTGGCTGCGGAGTGGGAGGGGGCGTAACCTGACAGAGTCGGGGGCGTGGATTAGCAAGACGCTTCACATGGGTGTATTTAATCTATTTCATTTAATGTTTCTGTGTGTCGTTGCAGAAAGAAAGTCAACTTCCCACCCATCCCTGCAGCTGACAGAAGTTGATTTTTACCTTTATTTTTTCAATCCCTGTTGGCTGCGGAGTGGGAGGGGGCGTGGCCTTACAGAGTCGGGGCGTGGCTTAGCAAAGTGCTTCGCATAGGTGCATTTAATCTATTTCATTTAATGTTTCTGTGTGTCGTTGCAGAATGTCTGCGGAGTGAGAGGGGGCGTGGCCTGACAGAGACAGGGCGTGGCTTAGCAAAAGGCTTCGAACAGTTGTACAGTCATGGCCAAAAGTTTTGAGAATGATACAAATATTAATTTTTACAAAGTCTACTGCTTCAGTTTTTATAATGGCAATTTGCATATACTCCAGAATGTTATAAAGAGTGATCAGCTTAACAGTAATTACTTGCAAAGTCAATATTTGCCTAGAAAATGAACTTTATCCCCCAAAACACATTTCAACATCATTGCAGCCCTGCCTTAAAAGGACCAGCTAACATCGTTTCAGTGATTTCTGCATTAACACAGGTATGGGTGTTGATTGAGGACAGGGGCTGGAGAATCAATCTGTCATGATTAAGTAAGAATGACACCACTGGACACTTTAAAAGGAGGCTGGTGCTTGGCATCATTGTTTCTCTTCTGTTAACCATGGTTTATCTCTAAAGAAACACGTGCAGTCATCATTGCACTGCACAAAATGGCCTAACAGGGAAGAGTATCGCAGCTAGAAAGATTGCACCTCAGTCAACAATCTATCGCATCATCAAGAACTTCAAGGAGAGAGGTTCCATTGTTGCCAAAAAGGCCTCCAGGGCGCCCAAGAAAGACCAGCAAGCGCCAGGACCGTCTCTTAAAAGTGTTTCAGCTGCGTGATCGGGCTACCAGCAGTGCAGAGCTTGCTCAGGAATGGCAGCAGGCAGGTGTGAGTGCATCTGCACGCACTGTGAGGCAGAGACTCTTGGAACAAGGCCTGGTCTCAAGGAGGGCAGCAAAGAAGCCACTTCTCTCCAGAAAAAAACATCAGGGACAGACTGATATTCTGCAAAAGGTACAGGGAGTGGACTGCTGAGGACTGGGGGAAGTCATTTTCTCTGATGAATCCCCTTTCCGATTGTTTGGGACATCTGGAAAACAGCTTATTCGGAGAAGACGAGGTGAGCGCTACCACCAGTCTTGTCTCATGCCAACTGTAAAGCATCCTGAAACCATTCATGTGTGGGGTTGCTTCTCAGCCAAGGGAATCGGCTCTCTCACAGTCTTGCCTAAAAACACAGCCATGAATAAAGAATGGTACCAGAATGTCCTCCGAGAGCAACTTCTCCCAACCGTCCAAGAGCAGTTTGGCGATTAACAATGCCTTTTCCAGCATGATGGAGCACCTTGCCATAAAGCAAAGGTGATAACTAAATGGCTCAGGGAACAAAACATAGAGATTTTGGGTCCATGGCCTGGAAACTCCCCAGATCTTAATCCCATTGAGAACTTGTGGTCAATCATCAAGAGACGGGGTGGACAAACAAAAACCTACAAATTCTGACAAAATGCAAGCATTGATTGTGCAAGAATGGACTGCTATCAGTCCAGGATTTGGTCCAGAAGTTGATTGAGAGCATGCCAGGGAGAATTGCAGAGGTCCTGAAGAAGAAGGGTCAACACTGCAAATATTGACTTGTGCATTAACTCATTCTAACTGTCAATATAAGCTTTTGTTACTCATAATATGATTGTAATTATATTTCTGTATGTGATAAAAACATCTGACAAACACATAAAAACCAGAGGGCAGCAGATCATGTGAGAATAGAAGATTTGTGTCATTCTCAAAACTTTTGGCCATGACTGTAGTCTATAATTAGTCTATTTCATCTAAAATTTTTGTGTGTCGTTGCAGAGAGAAATTCACCCTCCCACCCCTGCAGCTGACAGAAGTTGATTTTTACCTTTATTTTTTCAATCCCTGTTGGCTGCGGAGTGGGAGGGGGCGTGGCCTTACAGAGTCGGGGCGTGGCTTAGCAAAGTGCTTTGCATAGGTGCATTTAATCAATTTCATTTAATGTTTCTGTGTGTCGTTGCAGAATGTCTGCGGAGTGAGAGGGGGCGTGGCCTGACAGAGACGGGGCGTGGCTTAGCAAAAGGCTTCGAACATTGTGGTCTATAATTAGTCTATTTCATCTAAAATTTTTGTGTGTCGTTGCAGAGAGAAATTCACCCTCCCACCCCTGCAGCAAACAGAAGTTTATTTTTACCTAAATTTTTTCAATTCACATTGGCTGCGGAGTGGGAGGGGGCGTGACCTGACAGAGTCAGGGGCCTGGATTAGCAAGACGCTTCGCATGGGTGTATTTAATCTATTTTATTTAATGTTTGTGTGTGTTGTTGCAGAAAGAAAGTCAACCTCCCACCCATCCCTGCAGCTGACAGAAGTAGATTTTTACCTTTATTTTATCAATCTCTGTTGGCTGCGAAGTGAAAGGGGGTGTGGCCTGACATAGTTGGGGGTGTGGCTTAGTGAGACCTGGGGCGGGGGTTTTAAGTACTTCTTTTAGGGTGTATTGGGTCTTTCATTGGCCAATCCTATTGAAAGACCCAATCCTTGGCAGTGAACTTCCCAAACACCCATTGGTCACTTTTAGACGGGCGCAAACCTTGAAGAATCTTCTAGCCCCTTCCTGTCCAAAAATCTTTCCCAGGCCTCACTCAGATAAATCCATGCAACAACGAATAGGTTCCTATAAATGCAGCACCAATCGCTGCAAGTGTTGTGATACTATTCAGCATAATGTGAAGTCAGTTATCATCTCCAACACTAACGAAACTGTTCATCTCAAACACTTTATGAACTGTGGGTCCAGCTTTGTTATCTATATGTTGCAATGTCCCTGTAGGCTCCAATACATAGGGAGAACCACCCAATCACTTAGGGACAGATTGAATCAACACCGCTACAACATAAACAAAAAGTATTTAAAACACAGTGTGTCCAAACACTATCACGAGTACCATGGTGGCGATCCAAACACATTGTCTATAACACCTATCGATTGGATCCCTAATTCTTATTCGCAGTTATGTAAAAAGGAAATGTTCTGGATATTCCGTTTTAATTCTCTGACCCCTTTTGGGCTCAATGAAACTTTGGAATATAGTAATTATTGATATCTTACTGCCATGTACCTAAATATCCATTTATCATCATACTCCTTTATTTATATTATCTATATTCTTAGAATTCTTATCTATGATTATATATTTTATTATTATATTATATTTATATTCCATTTTATTATTATTAATCTAATATATATTTATATCTATTTCCATTAGGATATATATATACAAAAAAATTTTGGTACATGTTTTGTTTTATCTCAGTTTTTTTTTCTTTCTTCTAATTTTCCATCAAGATTACAATATATAGTTTCAGGCAAATATTTCCTCATATTTGGTATACATTTGATCTCTTTCTCTAGCAACCATACTTCGATTCTATATATATATATATATATATATATATATATATATATATATATATATAGTTTATACCTTGCACCCTCTATATATGCTAACTGCTTTAGAATCAAATGAATATGTATGTCTTTTTAATATTATTCACTGTCTGGGTGCCTTATCTAGTTTCCATGCGTTCCACTCTGGTACGCATTAAAGACCTGGTTTAATGTTGGTTTCCTCCTGTGTGCGTCCCACTTTGGAACGCATGGGGGATCACGTGATTGGAATCTTTGCTGCGCTCTTTCTCCATGCGTTCCATCTTGGGACGCATTACGCCCCACATCCGGCTAGTCTGCCGGTTTTCAGTATCCTTTAGCATTATTTAGCTAATAGAGGAAGTCAATTTTTCCTCACTCCTACCTTTTTTCATTTAGTTAGGATGTATATTATCGACACCTTATTGTATTTTCTAAGTAGATTATGTCACTTTGCCATGCGTTCCTCTGCTGGAACGCATGGCATTTCCGGTTTATACAGGAAATGACACCGTTTTGTAGTTTCTAGCGATTTATGGCGCCAAATGCGATAACTGCTCGGACTATCCCACCCCCAGGGACCTACCTCTCTCTATATATGTAAGTGTTCATTGAATTTTTATATTTTTATACATACTGTTATGCTCCTGAAGAAGGGGATACCTGCTCCCCGAAACGCGTTGAGCTTTTATTATTAAAGATACTTACCCAACAAGGAAGTCCTGAATTATCCATCTCAAGGGACGTGGGGTATCTGTGATCTACAGGCGAACTCGGCGAGGGAGGGTCAGGTACGGGTGTTTTATGCTTATCCCAGTACCCCCCTCCCTGGTGAAGTAAGTTTCTCATCTCTTCCACACTATACGTATTGGTTCTGACCAACTAACGTGTTGGAAAACTCTATGTATGTCGCTATTTATTTCTATATATGTTTTTAGACTAGAGCTTGGTGTGTATACATAGACCTGGCACTGTAGAGATACTTACCTCTATAGTAATATCTTTTATGACTTTTACATACTTTCTTTCACCTCTGGCGCTCCATCACAATCTGTTTTTATAACTTATATCCGGCGGGCACGACACTTTTGTGACCCGTTATTCTTTCTGATTGGTAGCTGCCTCCAGTATTTGTCTTCCATTTTCTCCCTTGGATTCACCACTTTCCACTGACATATTCTCTTTCCCACGGGCGCGCGCAATACTTGAGTTTAAGTTAACTCCCCCATTTTTTCTCTGTTTTTATCAATCTAATAATAGCCAGTTATAGCCACCCTGGGTGACTTAAAAAAAGAAAATGCAAAAACGGCAAGGTTGTGCAAGGTCCTCTAAGGGTTAAAAGTGGTGTAATGAGGGGCTTTCACTGCAAAGAGGGTATCGTCTAAGATACACTGTTTTGCACCAAATTTACACCACAATGGTATAAAAGTTCTCGCTTAAAGTAATCGAATCAATAGTTAGCATAGCGCTAGATAAAAGTGTCTATCCATGTACCAAATTTATCATCCCAAATCTGGACCTTTGTATGTTGTTTTACCCATGGCATTTATCTTGGCGGCTATGGGTTGTCTTAAAATGCCACAGCAACACACAAAGGGGTAGATTGATTAAGACCGGCGTATTAGACACTGGTCTTAATAAAGCGCTAAACTAGTGGTGGAGAAGTGTGCTCAGGCCCACAATTTTAGACCTGACGTTATCAAGGAGAAGTCAATATTCAGGCGTATTTTAGCATAGTAAATGACCCACATATAATTTCATAAGGTGTACAAGGTGTAACAAGTGGCTGCAGTGTGTGTACTCTGTGGCAAAAAATTGTATAAAAATTTGAGGCAAACTGTTGCATCTGGGGTTTATGCACCCTTTTCAGACATGCTTGACAAGGGGGTGTGGCTTATTGGAAAGTGTGCAGAGTTTTGCTGGAAAGGGGCTGACCTAGGATACACCATTTTGTGTCAAAATGTTTGGCTATTTTAAAGTAAGCCAGCCAATATGTGGTACAGAGACAGAGAAAGTGTTTATCCCTGTACCACATGTTTCATTTAGCCTGAGTCATTTTGATAGCTCTTTGGCAGATCTAGACAGGTTTACTTATTTAGGATTACCAAATCTGGGCGAGCCAATCTTAGGGCAGTTCATAATATCCATAAGAAGTTTAAGGGGTTGTCTGGGTTCAGAGCTGAACTCTGACTATCCACGTTTTCACCCAGGCAGCCTTGTGATATGAGCATCGGAGCATTTGTCTTGTGCTGTGTCTTACATATTACTTTACAACAGGAATTATAAAAATGACAATTATTGATAAGTCAAAATTAGCTGTTAAAGAAATATAAAAAGTAATAAATACCGTGGGTTATTACACTGACGCTCTTTATACGAGACACCTCCACCACATGTCCTGGAGCATGTTGACCAACCTGACCACTCAGACCATTGACCATTTGTAGGCTTGGGTCCTTCATCACCATGTTTCACACACTGACCCCTTCGGCACCACTACAAAACACAGATATCGTGAATATTATCATTATTACTTTACAGCAGGGGCGTAGCTAGAACTGACTGGGCCCCACAGCAAATTTTTGTATGGGGCCCCCCCGCCAAACACACACTTCTTTGCAACCCCCTCATTCCATGAAAACCCCACACATGTGGCTATTTTGCTCTTTTTTAAAATGTATTTACTGTAATTTTTAGCATCCATTTTGACAAGGGGCACATGATCGCTGCAGCCGATGACTGGCCGCAGTGGTGATGTGTCATGGCACATGTCCCACTTGCAAGCTTCATGGATGACACATCACTGCTGCAACCAGTAATTGGCTACAGTGGTCAAGTGCCCCCCCTGTTTGGAGACCCAGGACCTGCACAAATGTGCTAATTATGGCACATTTATATATATACACACACCCGATGTCAGCCCAGGACTATCCTAGAACTGCTTGTGTGTATATGTAAGTGTGCCAAAGTAAGCACTAGTACACAGCGCAGCAGCGGGCAGAGAGGGGAGGCTGCTATATACCGCATGCTATAGTACAGGAAGCTGGCAGAGGAAGAAGTGGGCAGAGGCTGGGATCAGCATGCAGCTGCCGGGTAGCCATCCCACCCTCTGCCAGCCTCCTGTATTATAGCATGCATGCAGTGAAAAATGGAAAGGTGAACAAGGCCTAAGATCTCATCCCCAATCCAAAAGATAGAGGATAAGATCTGATTGGTGGGGATCTGACCACCGGAAATCAGAAGAAGATCACAGTTCCTTTCTAGCAGTCGGATGGACCCCGACTGATCAGATGCCTTTCCCCTATCCTGTGGATACGTTCTTATGGTGGGACAACCCCTTACTGTACAAAAAGAAACAATTCTGGAATACATTATGATGCATACATTTAAAAAAAAATAAATAAATAAATATATATATATATATACACACACACATATTTGTCTCTCTCTCTCTCTCTCTCTATCTCTATATATATATATACACACACACACACATGTTATATATAGAGAGACAGAGACACACACGTGTGTGTGTGTATATATATCTAATATATAAAGCTGAGTGTATGTGTGTGTCCGCTAAAGGAATCTGCACCGCTGCAGGTACAATCACAAAATTTGGCACACATGTACATCAGGTGTCCGGGAAGGTTTTAGAACAGTTTTCAGCTCTCAAGGACGTACCGTTCCTGAGATATTCCCAAAAAATGCATTAGCCAATAGTAGCCTGGTCGACACCCTTATCAGCCAATAGAAGCTCACAGGCAGTCTCCACACACCAG
>ONZH01004387.1:0-25650 GCA_900303285.1 Rhinella marina
ATGCCTGGATTTAGGTTGACTGGGGAGAGCCACAGCTCAGCCTGCTCCCTTATGCCCTGCCACAGCTCTGCGGCGGTGTGCTGTTTGTCATCTAGGCAAATAAGCTTCAGCACGGCCTGTTGCTGCTTCCGGACTGCTGTGCTACACTGCTTCCAGCTACTGACAGAAGTCTGACTGGTGCTGCAAGATGGCAATTCTGCATGGGAAGAAGTGAAGGAGGAGGTGGAGGAAGAGAAAAGGGGTTGCTGCCGCTACTGTAGGTGGTTGCGGAAATCTGGATGAAAGTAGGGCCCGCAATCCTCAGCGTGGGTAGCACCTGTGCCATCCCAGGGTACTACTCTCTCCCAGCCTCCACAACATTCACCCAGTGTGCCGTCAGGGAAATGTAGCGTCCCTGGCCACAAGCACTTGTCCATGTGTCACTTGTTAAGTGGACCTTGCCAGTAACTGTGTTGGTCAGGGCACGGGTTATGTTTCTTGACACATGCTGTTGTAAGGCGGGGATGGCACACTAGGAAAAATAGTGGCAACTGGGGACTGCGTAACGAGGGACAGCCACAGCCATCAGGCTGCGAAAAGCCTCTGTGTCCACCAGCCTAAACGGCAACATTTCCAGGGCCAGCAATTTAGAAAGTTGTGCGTTTAGAGCTATGGCCTGTGGGTGGGTGGCAGGGTATTTGCGCTTGTGTTCAAATGCCTGGGGTAAGAACATTTGAACGTTGTGCTGGGACACTGAAGTGGACGTGCTGGCTGATGGTTATTGCGACAGTCCAGGTGCAGGGCGGGAGGCATCTGGGCCTGTGTCTTGGACAGCAGGTAACAGAGGGGAAGAGGAGCCAGTGGTGTGACCTGCAGACACAGATCTTGGACCCAGGTGTTCGGCCCACCTTTTAGGGCGCTTTGCTGACATGTGGCGGATCATGCTGGTGGTTAGGTTGCTAGTGTTTACGCCCCTGCTCATCTTGGTACAGCACAGGTTAGCACTTTCCTCAAACAAACGCCAAACTGCAGAACACCTAACCGTTTGCAAGGAAGCTTGCCTCAAGGGGCTGCTCCGGGGAACAGTTGCGGGCCTGGTTGGCCTGGCCTGCATTCTCCCTTTTGCCACCCCACTGCCTCTTCCAGCCTGTTGCGGTGCTGCGGATCCCTCCCCCTTTGTACTGCTGTCCTCGCTCGGCTTGCCACCTTCCCAGGTTGGGTTAGCGATTTCATCGTCCACCACCCCTTCTTCCACTTCCTCACTCTGTTCCTCCTCCTGACATGGTGAGCTAACAAGAACCTGACTTAACTGCACCTCACCCCTTGACTTATTGGCAACTGTGTCTCATCATGATCATGCACCTCGTGAGACGCTACTTGCCGTTCCCCATCGTCATCTTCTTCAGACTGTGTTTGCTCAATAGGTTGGGAATCAGGTCCCACTTCAAGCGGCCTTGGCGAGAGGTCCAAGCCAAGGAACGGTGATGAAAAAAGCTCCTCGGAATATCCGAATGTGGGATTAGTTCTTTGCCCAGACTCTGCATGGTGGGAGGAAGGAGGATCAGGGTGAGGATGCGGTTGCCCAGACTCTTGGCTACTGAGACTGTACTTTGTGGAAGAGGGGGTGGTGCTTAACCCACTGGAAGCATTATCAGCTGAAATCCAACCGACTACCTGCTCGCACTGGTGTGGCGACAAGAGTTGTGTCTTGTGCCACCCTGCAAACTGTGACATGAAGCTAGGAGTTTTGGATGACTTTGTTTCTTGGGCTCTGCCAGCAGGCACAGTTTCACTGCGCCCAGAGCCATCGCCTCTGCGTTCACCATCAGCAGCACGCCCACTTCCCCATCCCTTAGTGCTCGCCTTGAGTATATTAAACAGTATATATGCAACTTTGTTAAAAGTACAGTACTGCAGTTTTATATTAAGTGTATAAGAAAAATTTCACCCAATGTCAAATATTTTGAATGCACAAACGTTATACAGCAGATGCAGCTGAGGAACTGCAGTCTAAATTAATGGTAGAAAAAATAGCAACGGATGTCAGGTATATAGTCTACAGAACCGTTCTAATGCACACTCTGTGCACGTGGTATTAGTATCAGGCACACTTGCGTTCTTTTTGCCCCCCCCCAAAAAAAAAAATCAGCCAGATATAACAATGGACTTTTGTGACTTTTGAACAGAAATACTAGCCCTGCCTAGCCAAATCCTATCCCTACACAAGTCCCTCCTTGCCCAAATGTTATACAGCAAGACGCAAAATTGGTACTGCAGGCTTAAAAGTAGAAATAATAGCAAAGGATGTCAGGTATATTGTATACAGAGAGTATCATACAGCATGCAGCAGCTGCACAGGTGGCGTTAATGGCAGGCCACCTAGCGCTATTTTTAACACCCCCCCCCCCCAAAATAAAATAAAAAGTTTGCCAGCAAGATATAATAGCCCTTAAAAGGGCTTTTGGGTCTTTGAAACAGAAATTCTATCCCTGCCTAGCGTTCTTCTGTCCCTACTCTGTCTGTCCCTGCTTGCAGCAGCACTCCCTGCTCGGTATGATCTGGTCACATGTCACCGGGTGCTTTATAGCTAACATGGCTACTGGCATTACAGAGAATGCCAGCCCCTTCCCGCACGCTAATTGGCTAATTAGCGTGCGGGGAGGAGACTCGAGCATGGCGCTCGAGCACACGCGGTGTTCGGCAGAACACCTCGTGGTCACGAGCGCTGCTATGTTCGGCCGAATAGTGTATTTGGCTGAACAATTTCGCTCATCACTATTTATCAGTTAACAAAATGTAAAATGAATGAACAAGGGATATGTAAATCATCAATAATTTGGTGTAACCACCATTTGCCTTCTCAAGAACATCAGTTCTTCTAGGTAGACTTGCACACAGTTTTTGATGGCACTCAGGACAGAGGTTGTTCCAACCACAGATCATCTAAGGATGTAGGCTTGCTTAAATCCTCCTGTCTCTTCATGTAAACCCAGATAAACTCGATGATCTTGAGATCAGGACACTATAGAGTCATATGTGAAAATAGCTTGAATTTTGATTTTCCTTTTGGACAGTTTACTGGGTGTAATAGCAATATTTAAGGACAGATTATAACTAGAGATGAGCGAGCACTAAAATGCTCGGGTGCTCGTTATTCGAGTAGAACTTTTCCCGATGCTCGAGTGCTCGTTTCGAATAACGAACCCCATTGAAGTCAATGGGAGACTCGAGCATTTTTTGCAGGGGACCAAGGCTCTGCATAGGGAAGGCTGGATGAAAACCTGGAAACCTCAGAAAATGATGGAAACACCACAGAAATGGACAGGAAACAGCAGGGGCAGCATGCATGGATGCCTCTGAGGCTGCCTAATCCCACCATTACCCCAAATTCTCAGGCAACAGCCTGGTGGTTACCCTCATGGCAATTGTGCTCACCCAGACCAAGAAAGGCGAGGCACATGCCCATCACATGTTAGGGAAGCACCCAACTAGGTGCAACGAAGGTCCATCACCGCCAATTTTCAGGGACACGGTAATGGTGACCCACTTAAAAATGCTGCCTGACAACCTGGCGGTGAACCCCTGATTGTCTGTCTTTCAATAAGATTGCAGTGTAAAGCATGGTGGTGAGCCTCAGTAATAAGATTGCAGTGTAAAGCATGGTGGTGACCCTCAGTATGACTTTTTAGATGGAGATTGCATGTGGTCACGTACTCCCTGGAACCCCATAGTCACCCCTTCTCTGATGTGCTACCCCAGAACATTCTCTGCCCCAATTCACAAGACCATTTGCAGTCTTCGAGTGCTGACAGTGGGGATTTACCAGTGTTGTCTGAGGAGGTGGTGGACAATGGCGAGACACAGGTGTCGGGGGGTGAGGTAGTTGAAAGTGAAGCAAGTTACATTGGGGGGACTTTCTCATGATGGGACAGATTCAATTGTGTTTAGAAAGGCTGATGGGCTTCCGTCAGCACTGTGTGTATAGAACCCCATGGCCTTTCATAAAAATAGTCTGGCTATGACCCCAAGGCAATTTTCAGGGACACGGTAATGGTGACCCACTTAAAAATGCTGCCTGACAACCTGGCGGTGAACCCCTGATTGTCTGTCTTTCAATAAGATTGCAGTGTAAAGCATGGTGGTGAGCCTCAGTAATAGGATTGCAGTGTAAAGCATGGTGGTGAGCCTCAGTATGACTTTTTGGATGGAGATTGCATGTGGTCACGTACTCCCTGGAACCCCATAGTCACCCCTTCTCTGATGTGCTACCCCAGAACTTTCTCTGCCCCAATTCGCAAGACCTTTTGCAGTCTCAGTGTGCTGACAGTGGGGATTTACCCGTGTTGTCTGAGGAGGTGGTGGACAATGGCGAGACACAGGTGTCGGGGGGTGAGGTAGTTGTATGGGAATCAAGTTACAGTGGGGATTCCTTGGGGGGACTTTCTCATGATGGGACAGATTCAACTTGGGTGGATCAGGCACAGGAGCAGATCAAATTTTTTTTTTTTTTGTGTTTATTTAACTTTTATTTAGCACAAATAACCACAGAGATATTTATTCGCCTGTAGGTGGACCTCCGGAAAAATTGTTTGGAGCAAGGGCCTGTAAGTGGACCTCCAGAAAAATTGTTTGGAGAGAGGGCCTGTCGGTGGACCTCCGGAAAAATTGTTTGGAGCAAGGGCCTGTAGGTGGACCTCCAGAAAAATTGTTTGGAGAGAGGGCCTGTAGGTGGACCTCCGGAAAAATTGTTTGGAGAGAGGGCCTGTAGGTGGACCTCTGGAAAAATTGTAGTAAAAGAGTGCCAGTTGGACCTCTAAAAAATTGCAAAATAGTTTTTTTGGTCAGCGTTAGGCAAAGACGACATGGAGGAGGAGGAGAAGGAGGAGGAGTAGAGAAGAGGAATCGGATACATAAGTAATGTTAACCTTTAGCTGCTTTCCCCCTGTAGGAGATTTGAGTTCTGGTAAAATCCAGGCTTTGTTCATTTTAATAAGCGTCAGCCTGTCAGCGCTGTCAGTTGACAGGCGTGTACGCTTATCGGTGATGACGCCACCAGCTGCACTGAATACCCGCTCTGACAGCACGCTAGCGGCAGGGCAGGCCAGCACCTCCAAGGCGTACAGCGCCAGTTCAGGCCACGTGTCCAGCTTTGAAACCCAGTAGTTGTATGGAGCAGAGTGATCGCTATGGATGTTGGCATTGTCAGCTAGGTACTCCCTCACTATCTTTCTGTACAGCTCCCCCCTACTCTGCCTAGACTGGGGACAGGTGACAGTGTCTTGCTGGGGTGACATTAAACTGGCAAAGGCCTTGGAGAGCGTTCCCCTGCCAGTGCTGGACAAGCTGCCTGCTCGGCTCCTCTCCCCCGCTACTTGACCCATAGAACCATGCCCTCTGCCGCTAGCGGCGTCAGATGGGAAGGATTGTTTCAGCTTTTGCACCAGGGCCTGTTGATATCTATTCACTCTCATACTCCTTTCCTCTGCAGGGATGAGAGTGGAAAGGTTCTGCTTGTACCGTGGGTCCAGGAGAGTGAACACCCAGTAATCGGTGTTTGAAAAAATGCTTCTAACGCGAGGGTCACGGGATAGGCAGCCTAACATGAAGTCTGCCATGTGCGCCAGAGTCCCAACACGTAAGAATTCCCTCTCCTCACTGGCCTGACTCTCCATTTCCTCCTCCTCCTCCTCCTCCAAGTCCTCCTCTTCAGCCCATACACGCTCATGAGTTAAGGACTGAGCACTGGTACCCTCTGCTGTCTCACCGACATTCTCCTCCTCTTCCCCCTCATCCTCATCCCCCTCCTCCGATACGCGCTGAGAAATAGATCGGAGGGTGTTCTGGCTATCAAGCGACGTATCTTCCTCCACCGTCTCTTGTGACAAGCGCAAAGCATCCGACTTGATGCTGAGCAGTGAGTTTTTCAACAGGCAAAGCAGCGGGATGGTGAGGCTGATAATGGTGGCATCGCCGCTGGCCATCTGTGTTGACTCCTCAAAGTTGCTCAACACCTAGCAGATATCAGACATCCACGTCCACTCCTCATTGTAGACTTGAGGAATCTGACTGACCTGACTACCAGTTCTCGTGGAAGTTGACATCTGGCAGTCTACAATCGCTCTGCGCTGCTGGTAAACTCTGGATAACATGTTTAATGTGGAATTACATCTCGTGTGCACGTCGCACAACAGTCGGTCAGCGGGCAGTTGTAGGTGGCGGTGCGCTGCCCTGAGAGTGGCAGCATCTGTGGTCGACTTGCGGAAATGCGCACAGATGCGGCGCACCTTGGTGAGCAAATCAGACAGATTGGGGTATGTCTTGAGGAACCGCTGAACTATGAGATTGAACACGTGGGCCAGGCATGGCACATGTGTCAGTCTGCCGAGTTGCAGAGTCGCCACCAGGTTACGCCCGTTGTCACACACAACCATGCCTGGCTTGAGGTTCAGCGGTGCCAGCCACAGATCGGTCTGCGCCGTGATGCCCTGTAACAGCTCTTGGGCGGTGTGCCTTTTGTCACCTAAGCTCAGCAGTTTGAGCACCGCCTGATGGCACTTACCCACGGCACTGCTGCTGCGCCTAGAGTTACCGACTGAAGGCGCCGTGCCCACGGATGGTAATTCGGAGGAGGAGGTGGAGGAGGAGGAGGGGTCGGAGGAGGAGGCATAGTACGTCTGAGAGACCGTGACCGAGGTAGGCCCCGCAATCCTCGGTGTGGGCAGTACATGAGCGGCCCCAGGGTCAGTCTCGGTCCCAGCCTCCACCAAGTTAACCCAATGTGCCGTCACTGAGATATAGTGTCCCTGCCCGGCAGCACTTGTCCACATGTCCGTGGTTAGGTGGACCTTCTCAGAAAAAGCGTTGGTCAGGGCACGGATGATGTTCTGTGACACGTGCTGGTGTAGGGCTGGGACGGCACATCGGGAAAAATAGTGGCGGCTGGGAACCGAATACCGAGGGGCAGCCACCGCCATGAGATTGCGAAAGGCCTCGGTCTCTACCAGCCTATAGGGCAGCATCTCCAGGCTCAGCAATTTGGAGATGTGAACGTTGAAGGCTTGGGCATGTGGGTGGGTGGAACTGTATTTCCTCTTGCACTCCAGCGTTTGCTGTAAAGACAGCTGAACGCTGTGCTGGGACACATTGGTGGACACTGTGGAGGATCGTGGAGGCGAAGGTGTGGTTTTCCGGCGGGAGGCACTCGTGCCGGGGTCCTGGGCAGGGGGTTGACTAGCAGAGGCAGCGAGTGACACAGGTGAAGGAGCAGTGGTGTGACCCGCAGGAGGTGGTGAACGCCCTTGGTTCCATTGAGTGGGGTGTTTAGCACTCATATGCCTGCGCATGCTGGTGGTGGTTAGGCTAGTAGTGGTGGCACCCCTGCTGATCCTGGTGTGGCACAGGTTGCACACCACAGTCCATCGGTCATCCTCACTTTCTTTAAAGAACCTCCAGACTTGCGAACATCTAGGCCTCACCACGGGAGCTTCACTACGTGAAACAGTTGCTGCTGATGCACCAGCTCTGGCCCTGCTTCTCCCTCTGGCCACACCACTGCCTCTTACAACCTGTTCTGGTGCAGCACTCGCCTCCGCCTCAGAAGCACTGTCTTCACTCGGCTTATCAACCCAGGTTGGGTCAGTAACCTCGTCATCCTCCGATTCCTCAGTCTGCTCCCCCCTCGGACTTCCTGCCCTGACAACAACTTCACCACTGTCTGACAACCGTGTCGCCTCATCGTCCGACACCTCTTTACAAACTTCTTCCACTAACTCAACATTGTCATCATCATCATCATCACCCACAGACTGCGATAGTTGGAAAACTTGGGCATCGGGAACGAAGTCAGCAGCAACCTGAGAAGTGGTTTGTGACTCTGGGAAGGGTCCAGAAAAAAGTTCCTGAGAGTATGCCGGATCGCATTCCAAATTTTCCTGGGAGGGGGCAGACTGGGGGAAGGAGGTTGAGGAGCCAGAGGAGTGCTCCCTTGGGATTGCGTGGAAGACTGACTGGTGGACAAATTACTTGAAGCATTGTCCGCAATCCACGACATCAGCTGTTCGCACTGTTGTGGTTTCAACAGTCCTCTACCACGTGTCCCTGTAAGTTGAGACATGAAGCTAGGGAGTGTAGCTCTGCGGCGTTCCCCTGCTCCCTCATCAGCAGGTACTGTCTCACCCTGCCCAGGACCACGGCCTCTGCCCCCTGCAGTAATTGAATGCCCACACCCACGCCCATCGCCCTCGTCCTCGACCCTTAGCCCTGGGGTTCAACATTTTCTGTATATAAGTGTATTATATAAAAAATAAAAAAATAAATGGGCCTGCTGTACTGAAACCTAAAAACTTGTTCAGTCTGGTTGAATTAAGTGATGTACAGAAAGTGTCACCTGGACAGAATATACGGATTGTAGTGAGGGTACTGAACTGTGACACACAGAATGGTTCCACGCAGCTGTGTGAAATGGATTTGTATCACTGAGCTAAAACAACAAAAAAACTATTTTTTTTATATATTTTTTTTTTAGTTTTGTTTTTTTTGGAACGTGACGTGCAGAAACTATCGTAGAGCTAACTGACACCCTGCTGACGGTGGCTATTTTGACTGCGACCCAGACAAATGTCGCACAGAGATTTTTGGGATCAAGCTATATACGTGAGAGCAAAAGACCTGGTTGTATTAAGTGACGTACAGAAAGTGTCACCTGGACAGAAAATACGGATTGTAGTGAGTGTACTGAACTGTGACACACAGAATGGTTCCACACTGCTGTGTGAAATGGATTTGTATCACTGAGATATAACAATAAAAAAAAAAGGGCACTACTAGTGGCAGCCAGCCAGCCAAGCCAGGAGACAAAAAAAAATTTCTTTTAGCTCTTAGAAGGGCTGTTGGGTTCTTTGTGGGTGATTCCTGCCTAACAGAGAACTAAATGCTGGCCCTAACACTCTCCCTGAAACGCAGCAGCTCTATCCCTAACGACATCCAGACAGCATCTGAGCCGAGCACCGCGGCCAGTCACTTGTATATTCCAGGGTCACCTGATCAGGCCAGCCAACCCCTGCTATCGACATGTAAGTGCCCCACGTGATGCTGGGTGTACCGCAGAGTCTCCTGGCTTGTGATTGGCTGAGTTTATAGGCGCCAAAAATGCACGATGCGGAAGTTGCCATTTCCTCGAGCATGGCGAGATACTCGTCCGAGCAGCAAAAGCACTTACGAGTACCCTAATACTCGAACGAGCACCAAGCTCGGACGAGTATGCTCGCTCATCTCTAATTATAACAAATAACTATACAGTATATACAGTTCTGTACAAAAGTTTAAGGCAGACATGAAAAAATGCTGCAGGTAGGAATAATTTCAAAAAATAGAAGTGTTAATAGTTTAAATTTAAATGTATTCTGCAGCAGGACAACAACCCCAAACATCCAGTCAATGTCATTAAGAACTATGTTCAGCATAAAGAAGAACAAGGAGTCCTGGAGGTGATGATATGGTCCCCACAGATCCCACAGATCTGCTCCTCGCTCCTCCTCACTAGTGGGATGTCGGTAGCGCTGCAGGGAGGGAGAGTGCCGCCGGCTCCCCATTACAGCAAGTGTACTGATGCTCTAATGAAAAAGGGTGGTCACACCAAACATTGATATGATTTACATTTCTCTTTTTCATTCATTTTGCATTTTGTTAATTGATAAAAATAAACTATTATCACTTTGCAGCATTTTCCCTACACTTGCCTAAAACTTTTGCATAATACTGTATAATGGTGCAGATAGAAGAGAATATTAAGAAAATGTAAAATGAGATTCACAATAATGGTTTATCTGATATTGTAAATGTAAATTAGTCTCAATGTGGCGTATGCCTATATCTGTAAAAGTACACCAAAGGGTTGCCTGGCGTGGAGATGCAACTTTTTTTGTGACTTTTTAAAAAGTGTGACATCATAAATGAGACTCAAATCTGAAACCCTGACCTATTTTTCACTCCAGTTGTACAAGTGGTGAGGATCACCAAATGCCGTAGCAATTTTATTTTTATTTTTTTACTAAGTCACGCTTCTAATTCTGCCCAGTGCATACCTATACTAACCCAATCCCACCCAGTCCCCTTAGGGTTATGGGTGAATAGCGTAACGTAACTTTTAATAGAATCTTTATGAATATTTTTTTTATTACCTGTTTTAGGTGTAAAATAGTTGAAAGCCTCTTTTTTGCAACTATTTAGGAGTGACAAGTGCTTGACGGGGCCTGACAAACGTAATATTTTTTATGCCTGAAAATGGGTATAAAAGAGGCGTGAAAACTACTCCAGTCAGGGGCCCAAATAGTTTATTACTCCAGGTGCATGGATTGCCAGTGGTGCACCTAATTCATAAATTAGGCTACTTCGGCAGTGCAGAGTGGGAATAAACATTGGAGCAAAAAAACCTGCCTTTGTAAATGTCCCACAATATGTACACCTGATAAAATCTATCATAGGGTATAGAGATGAGCGAATCTATTTGTCGCTTCGTAGATTCGTATCGAATCTTGGAAATTTTCCGTTGTGAAGCGAAACAAAATTTCTCCGTAGAACGGGGAAGTGGATTCCTCGCTGATGATGAGACTGCACTTGGTGAAACGCCCATATTTGCCACAATCCCACCATAGCCTGTATGCTGGTGACCAAGTGGAGTATACCTCTATGAAGTCCTTGAAGGGGCCCTTTGCCACTGGAGTGACGCTATTAGCCAAGCCTCTGGTACCCGTGTCACGCCCTGAAGTGTGGCCAGAAGATACGACAGCCCTAGGCCGCGTATGCTGCCTCCAGGAGATGGAAGATGGCACCCTGCGCTTTGGAGAAAAGCGCCAACCTCAGCCGGAGCTCCTGATCCCGGGTCTGCCGCTGCCACCACCCTCTTCAAGTGGGACAGCTAACTACAGCTACCTTCTCCTACCAGCCGAAGGTAGTACAGTACCAGCTTCCCTGGAAGATGGAGGCCGCCGCTGCAGCAGCAAGAGGAAGATCACTACCTGAACCCATGAAGCTGGAGGTTCATACTCCCATCGCGTCGACCGGAGGATCAAGCAAAATCAAGGCTCGGGTTGCCACAACACTTGCCAGTGTGACCACCTGGACACTACCAGAATACGCTACTAGAGGTGAGTGGAGCTCCACTACATCAGCTAGCATGGCTTACAAGAGGCAGGAGCGACCTCTAATGTCTTTTACTAGCAGCAGCAGTGAGAAGGATTTCCAATCCTTAATCTAAGGGACCCCTCAACAGTCTGCTAGGACTTATGGGAGCCACAACGTGGACTATTTCTGACGGATGAGAACTAGTTGGCCATTGTTTTAAGTTAACTTGTTTTTATTGCCCCTTTTGCTCTCATCCAGATGAACATGGATTGTTAGGACTCCCCCATTCAGCAGAAAAAGTAACGTCCCAGTTGCGCCTAAATGCGCCAATTCCCTTTTTCCCCCCTACTCAGGTTATTTGGGAGCCTTCTTTTAAAAAAAAGAGTTCTCTAAAAGTTTTAATATATTTGCTGCTATTTTATTACACAATTGGATTACAATTTACCCATGTGGATTACAATTGAAGTTTGGGACTCTGTGTTCCAGTTTCATGCCAAACATCAGAAGAAAAGAGAGACTCAAACGTATCCTTGAGCCTATTATGCTTGTGATATTCCATGTACTAAAATGTTTTCACTATGCTAGTCCGCTTCAGGGAGAAGCCACAGTTGGAGCCTCTGATCCCTGGACTGCCAGCACCACCACCACCACAGTCCTTTCAGCTGGGTCAGCTGACAACGTTATCATATACGTTCCAATCCACGGTGATCCACAAATGCCAACTACTGTGGAAGATGAAGTCAGCAGCAGTCAGGGGAGCTGGGGCTTCTTCCCTGGATGCAACCTTGCCTCCAGCGCTGCAGCCAGAAGTCCTTACTCCCACTGTCCCGGCAGGAGTATCCGGGAAAGTGCAAGTGGCTGCAGCGCTCACCAGTGTGACCACCACCCAGACCCATTCAAGTCCGACTTCTGGAAGAAGAGGGCTGTGGAGTTCCACCACGGCAGCGAGCATGGCCTATGAGAGGCAGGAGCATCCTCTGATGTCCTTCAGCAGAAGTTCCAGCGAGGAGGACTTCAGGTCCCTCATCTGAGGAACCACAAGGACACTTCAAGAGGACCTATGAGAGCAACACCATGGACTGCACCTGACGGGTGAGAGCTAGTTGGCACTTTTTGTGTTTGTTTTATAGTTTGTATTGTCCACGTTTGACTCTCACCCAGATGGACATGGCTGTCAGGACTACCCCCCCATCCTGCAGAAAATTCCCAGTTGCGCCTAAGTGCACATATTTTCCTTTTTCCCCCCTTCTCAGGTTATTTGGGAGCCCCCTTTGCAAAAAGGGTTCTCTATTTGCTGCTATTCTCTATTATCGATGTGGATTACACATTAGCTGTTTGGATTAAATATTACCAGCACTGTAGCCCATTGTGTGTATTCTTTTTCTGGTACTGCAATGTGTCCTATTATGCACTTATTGTACGGTGTTTTTTAGTAAATTATTCACTTATTGATAGCTAGCAGTGAGCACCTTATTTTTCTAGTTCATATGGACTGCCTCTAAAGACTGTACACCGTGGCCCAGTCTCCTGCGTATGACGCATTTGCGCATCAAAAGTACACTAAGGATTCGTACGCACTTTTGTACGCTAATGCTTACGTATTGCGTACTTTTAACAACGCTGACTGTACGTTCGTAATTTGGGCAGGAATGTTCGCAAAACAACGATTGGTAACGTAGATTTGACCGAATAAATTCGAATAAGTACGAAACTTGTCAGAAATTCGGCGAATATTCAGCGAAGCGAATTTTGGATGATTCGCTCATCTCTAGTAGGGTACACAGCGGTACCAATACACATTGGGATAAATGAAAGAACTAACTGGTCCTACCACATCTCCGGTGTCGTTGGTGGGATGTCCACTGGAACCAGGTCACTGTGGTCATAGAGCAATAAGAATAACTACATAAACAGAGAATGGTAACTGTCCCTGTTAAATGCCCATCAGGGGGTGTTGTGCTGGCCCTGCAAGACCTAGCCATCCCAAAGGTATAACAGGGTAATCTAGGGCATTACTTTCCCCTTAGTGCTACTGTACCACACAGTAGTTAAACCCACATTGTGCCACCTCACAGTAGTAATGCCCACAGTGTGTACCCTCACACTAGTAATATCCACATTGTGCCCCCTTGCAGTAGTAATATCCACATTTTGCCCCCTCACAGTAGTAATATTCACATTGTGTCCTCTCACAGTAATTATGTCAACATTGTGTCTTCTCACAGTAGTTATGCCCACATTGTGCCCCATCACAGTAGTTATGTCCACATTGTACCTCTCACAGTAGTATTTCTCACCTAATGCCCCATTCTTCAGCAGCAGCACTATGCAGTCACACACATCGCACTGCTATGCTGTGTAGGAGGAGGCTGATTTCCAGGCCTGCATGCTCCTCTCACACAGTCCAACACTGCAACATTTGGACTGATTAGGAATGGCTCATGTCGCCCCATGATGCTGTTCTTATACCATTCTTTTGTCTTGAATGTTGTGAAAATCATCTTTATTCAAAGATGCATGCTAATCAGCAGTTTGAAGTCAAGGAGCCATGCATCTTCTTGCTTGAAGTCAAGGTTGCAATGCACAAATCCTGCCCCTTCTTCTTTGATTGATGTTCCCTAGAACAGGCAAAGAGAGGTCAGTGGATGACCTTGCCTGTGATAGATACAACAAGTGCACTGATGGAAATCCCGTCCCCTCATTTTCATTGGCAGGGCAAGGTAGAACACATAGCAGGACTTGAAGAACTTTCCCACTGGGAACTCAGATCCCATCACAAATACACCCAGATTTGGTCCAGATGGCTGTCCAAGAGACTATGCTTGTCTGTGACTTAACACTTTGACCTTCTTAAGGTAAGCCTAGATTTTATACCATCTCGACTTTGTGACACCGATTTGTGGAGTTTGGACCTCATTTAGACATTATATGGGGTCATTTATCAAACTTGTGTAAAGTAGAACTGGTTTAGTTGCCCATAGCCATCAATCAGATTCCACCTTTCCTTTTGACAGCTCCTTTAGAAAATGAAAGGTGGAATCTGATCAGTTGCTATGTTCAACTAAGCCAGTTCCACTTTACACCAGTTTGATAAATGACACCAGTGTTTAATTGGAATTACCATCATCTAATTTAACCCAATTCCGCACCTCCTCATCCCCCTCCTCCCATAGCGTGCACACACACACACACACACACTCACTCACTCAGTTTGAGTTTACAGATTTTCTTTATAAGCTAAAACACGACAGATGTATTTTATTCTGTGGACTCAACATTTTGTGCTTTTCCTTGTGACTTGTACAGTATATATGCTGTTGTTTTCAGTATCTCTTTGTACCTCTTTGTACAGGAGTCTGTTTAATGTCTCTTATTTTAAAATCAATAAAAAATAATTTGAATAAAAAAGGATACAGCAGAGCACTTCAAAATAAAAATAAAAATTGTTCTTACTTGTAATCCTGCTTTCCTCGAGTCCCTAGGCAGCACATACTGGAAAATACGCGTGCTGTCGCACGACGATGAGAAAAGAGAGAATTTGTTCTTACCACTTATTTTGCTTTCCTCAAGTTCTTAGGCAGTACATGTTCAGTGCCTTGCGAAAGTATTCGGCCCCCTGGAACTTTTCAACCTTTTGCCACATTTCAGGCTTCAAACAAAAAGATATAACATTTTAAATTTTTGGTGAAGAATCAACAACAAGTGGGTCACAATTGTGAAGTGGAACGAAATTTATTGGATCATTTAAACTTTTTTTGTAATAATAAAACTGAAAAGTGGGGCGTGCAAAATTATTCTGCCCCCTTGCATTAATACTTTGTTGCGCCACCTTTTGCTGCGATTACAGCTACAAGTCGCTTGGGGTATGTCTCTATCAGTTTTGCACATCTAGGGAGTGAAATTCTTGCCCATTCTTCCTTGCAAAACAGCTCAAGCTCTTTGAGGTTGGATGGAGAGCCTTTATGTTTGGGATCATTGTCTTGTTGGAAGATAAATCTCCATCCTAGTCTCAGGTCTTTTGCAGACTCCAACAGGTTTTCATCCAGAATGGTCCTGTATTTGGCTCTATCCATCTTCCCATCAATTTTAACCATCTTCCCTGTCCCTGCTGATGAAAAGCAGGCCCAAACCATTATGCTGCCACCACCATGTTTGACAGTGGGGATGGTGTGTTCAGGGTGATGAGCTGTGTTGCTTTTACGCCAAATATATCGTTTTGCATTGTTTCCAAAAAGTTAGATTTTGGTTTCATCTAACCAGAGTACCTCCTTCCACATGTTTGGTGTGTCTCCCAGGTGGCTTGTGGCAAACTGTAAACGAGACGTTTTATAGATATCTTTGAGAAATGGCTTTCCTCTTGCCACTCTTCCATAAAGGTCAGATTTGTGAAGTGTTCGACTGATTGTTGTCCTATGGACAGACTCTCCCACCTCAGCTGTAGATCTCTGCAGTTCATCCAGAGTGATCATGGGCCTCTTGGCTGCATCTCTGATCAGTCTTCTCCTTGTTTGAGATGAAAGTTTAGAGGGACGGCCGGGTCTTGGTAGATTTGCAGTGGTCTGATACTCCTTCCATTTCAATATGATCACTTGCACAGTGCTCCTTGGGATGTTTCAAGCTTGGGAAATCTTTTGGTATCCAAATCCGGCTTTAAACTTCTCCACAACAGTATCACGGACCTGCCTGGTGTGTTCCTTGGTCTTCATGATGCTCTCTGTGCTTTAAACAGAACCCTGAGACTATCACAGAGCAGGTGCATTTATATGGAGAATTGATTACACACAGGTGGATTCTATTTAACTTCATCAGTCATTTAGGACAACATTGGATCATTCAGAGATCCTCAATGAACTTCTGGAGTAAATGGGCCGAATAATTTTGCATGCCCCACTTTTCAGTTTTATTATTACAAAAAAAGTTTAAATGATCCAATAAATTTCGTTCCACTTCACAATTGTGACCCACTTGTTGATTCTTCACCAAAAATTTAAAATCTTGTATCTTTTTGTTTGAAGTCTGAAATGTGGCAAAAGGTTGAAAAGTTCCAGGGGGCCAAATACTTTCGCAAAGGCACTGTATTTCCCAGTATGTGCTGCCATAGGATGATGAGGAAAGATCATTTTTGCTGCTTTGACAAGACAGAAGAATGGCGTAAGAATACCAAGAATACCATAAAGGTACAACATGATCAGACTGTTAATACAGTAGTTGCTGTTTAAGCTAACTTAGCTAGGATATAGGGTCTTAAACATCAGAGTTCCACAATTTGGAGAAAGCTCTGCCAATTAAAGGGTTAAGAAGGAATTGTCCTTCAATGACAATGTGTATAGCCGCTGCTACTAGATGAATGAGCATTCCATGGCTCTGTCATTCATTAGAGATGCAAGGTTTGATTAAAAGTCCTAGATACGACTGGGTTTTGCTTATTTCTGATTTCATAAATAATAAAAATCCAATATGCAAAAATTATAAAATGCAATAAATTGATGTGTCATATTCCATCTGTAGTTGAATTTTCTCTACATAATATGCTTTTCTAAATCAGAGATTAGTAAAGAGGAGAGCTGAGGAGGCAACTCTCCTTTTTGCGGAGTCAGGTGTCATCTATGGCTCATCTGTAATACTATATAAAGATAAGTGGATGCTGGATAAGATTGATTATTGATTTAATATCTTTCAAACCTCCATATGTAATCATAGTTTATACTGATTTGTCCTTTATATTAGTTCCTGTCCAGTACCGAACCATCAGCAGTCATCTATATTAACAAGAACCTGCCCAGTTAAGTCTGATCTGACCAGTAGATATAAATCTGATTACAATATTTTCTGCCAAAAAGTTCTGATCTCTGATGTTAATGTACAGTAATGCAGAGATATATTTTCTGTTTTAATATAAGTTTTCTATTGGAATCATGCAAAAAAAACCTCATCAGATTCTGAATATTTCACAGTATATATCAGTAAATGTAGTTTTATGTTCTATGGTTAAATAAGACCTCTCACCGGTTTAAAAAATGGAAACTGTGTACCTGACAGTCCCCTGAGTGTTACATTTTTTTTTCACATATTGCTGAACCCCCCTCCCCATTCACAAAATACATTCTCTGTTATTTCTGATATGCTAATAGGAGTTGTCTGGCGACATCTCATCTCCAGAGGTGAAGTCATGTGGGAGTTGTGAGTGCTGCCCCCTTGGCAAACCACATACTATTAGCATATAGTGCTGCATATATAATTGGGGCTACATCTAAAAAAAAAAAAGATGCGAACTGAAAAAAAGTGGACCAGAGATTTATCTAAAGTACACAGTTTCCAGTTTGTAAACTAGTAACAGGTACTCTTCAGGCATCATTAGAACCTGGTTCACTGCAAAAGGGTGAAGTTTTGGTGCTGTTTTTGAGTGCCAACAACCCTTTTCTCTCACAAAAGCAATCATAGGTTGTTCCAGGGGAGGTAGTACTATGACTCCTGAGGAAACTGGGTGGAGTTACTACTTTGACTTCTGTAAAATGGTGGAGCAGTGCTGGCTTGTGTGTTCCCCCTCAGGTCTTAAAAAGCCAGAAATTGTCAACCCTAATCTTCACCAACCAATGGCTCGTAGTCCTGGGGTACATATTTTAGACACGTTGTCCTTAATCTGCTAAATTCCCTGCAAAGGTAATCTGTTGTCTGCCCACATAACAACCTCTACTCATTTACTGTTCTATGTTCCTCCATTGCCTGAAAAATAGTATATAGAAAAATTGAGTGGCTCACCACCTAGTAGCCTATGGATTCAGAGGTGCTTCAATCCAGGCTTACCCACAGCCTAAAAGAATAAATAGGATATAGCTTGATCAATGTTTGGGATGAGCACACCCTTTATCTGGTTATATAGTTGTGTAGGATAAATAGGTAGTACAATATATATATATTTAAATTGATAGTACAATATACATATATATATATATATATATATAAGTCTGAATATTCAATCATGAACAAGTTGAGAATAAAAAATTCTATTTATTGTAGTCAAATCTAACTAGTATTGTAAACATATAATATATAATATATAATAAAATCCCCCATATATTGACATCAATAATGGATAATATATTAAAATACAGATATATCAGGACATCGATGGTGGGATAAATGAATGAAAAAAATAAATAAGTTGAAAAAATTGAAAAAATAAAATAAAAGAATACGATCCAAGTTTAAAAAATAGAAATAAAAATAAAAAAGCACTAGTCATATAAATGAGAATGCGCAGAGAATTGCTACTTAGTCTGTATGTTCCTTATAACTCTTATATTGGTTATTAAGTGAGGATAATTAGAAGCAAAATGTATCTCACTTTGCAGAGAGATGGTACATTACCCCCTTCTTTGGCGTTGGTGGTAACTTTGTATTGAGCTCCAGTCCCGTTGATTCTGCTGTCTGTACGGGGGGGCTGGAGTGTTGCGTGCAGCTATCAGCACGAGAGAGCCGAAGCGGCTGTCAGCACGCGGGAGTTAGGGCATTGCGCGCTCTTAATCTCTTATCTTCCGGTGTTGTCTGTGCTCCGGAACTAGCCGTGGCGTCCCACGTGCTAGTTTTGTTTTAGTGGAGTTGGTCCGGTAGGTTCGCCGAATCCTCGCACCCCTCTCAGCCCGGTTCAAGCAGGGCACAATGTTGGACAGTCTTGACTGAACCTCAATAAATTCAGTATCAGTCGACTTGCTGTAGTAGTGAGTAGTTCCTGTGAGCGCCAGTACCCAAATGTCTCAATGATAACGCCAGACGCGTTTCGGGGCTTTTTTCATGCCCCTTCCTCAGTGGCAAAATCTAATGGACTCTGGATCTGGCTGGCTTTTATGTTCACATTTTGATTGTTTTTTAGGTAATCTTTAAAACATGGGGTGGATCGTAGAATTGTAATAGGATATATTGCGTTCATTTCTTCCTTTTATGTGGTCTGAAAGCAGATGGAACTTTTCTATAGTATTGTATCCGGTGATTATAAAGCTTTGATTTTTACAGAGAAAATAAAATGGTAAAAAATGTATAGTTGTTTGTTCAGAGCTGACTTTTTGTTACTTAGTGTCAGTGAAGTCCTTTATTCTTTTTTCTTTTTTTCTTTTTTTCTTTTGGTGATGTTATCTGGTGTTGATATGTGTTGGATTATTTGTGGTTGATGTCTAAAGTGATTGTAAGGTGCTCGGTGTCTATAGAAAATTAATTAATTGATTTTCTCAGATTAATAGTGATAAGAAAAGAGATTCATTGTATTCTTGATTGAGTTTATAAGTGGAAGTATTGGGGGTGATGGGGTGTGGTATTGGGTGTAGTTATGTGCTGTTTTTTTGTTACTTTGTGACCGTGAGGTATTAATTCATTTCATTTATTTTTATGCAGTTTGTGCCAAGTTATCTTTGTGTTTGTGAGGAGTTTATTTTTATAAATAATTATGTTCTTATATAGTATTTTATTTTGTTTTGATTTATTTTTGCCCTATATTCAAAAGTTTACTTATTCGTGTGGATTCTTCCAGGTAAGTGTCTATCGTTATTGTTTTTTGTTTTGCGATTTATCTTAATTATTTTCCAATGTTCTTCATTTTCAGTAATGAATATGAGTATGAATTTGATGGGGTGTGGGACTGGGGGCCTCCCGGGGAGGGGGGTCAGGGTGCTGGTAATATGACAGCCGGACCCCGACCACTCGTCCCCGAAGGGCACCCAGCCAAAGTCGTCTGTGTCTATAAGAAACCGAAGATCTCCATCTCCGCGTTTAGGCCTTTTGGTATCATCGTCTCAAATTCAAAGATCCTTCTGGATTCTATCTTTGACATATTGTGTATATGATTGCCACCTCTCCATGGCCTTGGGATTCTTTCTAATGCTGTAAATTTAAGTAAATTTGGATTTTTATCATGTACCTCTTTGAAATGTTTAGATAGGGAGTGTAGTTCATAACCTTTTTTGATGTTTTTAATATGTTCCGATATACGTTTCTTAAGTGATCTTTTTGTTCGGCCTACGTACTGTTTTTTACATGGACACTGGATTAAGTAAATAACGTCAGTTGAATTGCATGATAGATGTTCCTTTATTATATGTGAGTGTTGATTTATTGTGGATTTTATCTCAGTTGTTTTACGGGGAAAGTTTGTGATTTTGCAGTTGTTGCAACTTCCGCATCGGTAAAAGCCCTTGAAGGTTAACCAATTTATGTTTGTTGTTTTTTTCGTGTTTTTGACAGTAGGAGCAATTTTTATTCCTAAATTTGGTGCCTTCGTATAGACAGATACCCAAAATAGTCTATACGAAGGCACCAAATTTAGGAATAAAAATTGCTCCTACTGTCAAAAACACGAAAAAAACAACAAACATAAATTGGTTAACCTTCAAGGGCTTTTACCGATGCGGAAGTTGCAACAACTGCAAAATCACAAACTTTCCCCGTAAAACAACTGAGATAAAATCCACAATAAATCAACACTCACATATAATAAAGGAACATCTATCATGCAATTCAACTGACGTTATTTACTTAATCCAGTGTCCATGTAAAAAACAGTACATAGGCCGAACAAAAAGATCACTTAAGAAACGTATATCGGAACATATTAAAAACATCAAAAAAGGTTATGAACTACACTCCCTATCTAAACATTTCAAAGAGGTACATGATAAAAATCCAAATTTACTTAAATTTACAGCATTAGAAAGAATCCCAAGGCCATGGAGAGGTGGCAATCATATACACAATATGTCAAAGATAGAATCCAGAAGGATCTTTGAATTTGAGACGATGATACCAAAAGGCCTAAACGCGGAGATGGAGATCTTCGGTTTCTTATAGACACAGACGACTTTGGCTGGGTGCCCTTCGGGGACGAGTGGTCGGGGTCCGGCTGTCATATTACCAGCACCCTGACCCCCCTCCCCGGGAGGCCCCCAGTCCCACACCCCATCAAATTCATACTCATATTCATTACTGAAAATGAAGAACATTGGAAAATAATTAAGATAAATCGCAAAATAAAAATAAAACTAAAATAATAACAAAAAACAATAACGATAGACACTTACCTGGAAGAATCCACACGAATAAGTAAACTTTTGAATATAGGGCAAAAATAAATCAAAACAAAATAAAATACTATATAAGAACATAATTATTTATAAAAATAAACTCCTCACAAACACAAAGATAACTTGGCACAAACTGCATAAAAATAAATGAAATGAATTAATACCTCACGGTCACAAAGTAACAAAAAAACAGCACATAACTACACCCAATACCACACCCCATCACCCCCAATACTTCCACTTATAAACTCAATCAAGAATACAATGAATCTCTTTTCTTATCACTATTAATCTGAGAAAATCAATTAATTAATTTTCTATAGACACCGAGCCACCTTACAATCACTTTAGACATCAACCACAAATAATCCAACACATATCAACACCAGATAACATCACCAAAAGAAAAAAAGAAAAAAAAGAAAAAAGAATAAAGGACTTCACTGACACTAAGTAACAAAAAGTCAGCTCTGAACAAACAACTATACATTTTTTACCATTTTATTTTCTCTGTAAAAATCAAAGCTTTATAATCACCGGATACAATACTATAGAAAAGTTCCATCTGCTTTCAGACCACATAAAAGGAAGAAATGAACGCAATATATCCTATTACAATTCTACGATCCACCCCATGTTTAAAGATTACCTAAAAAACAATCAAAATGTGAACATAAAAGCCAGCCAGATCCAGAGTCCATTAGATTTTTGCCACTGGAGGAAGGGGCATGAAAAAAGCCCCGAACGCGTCTGGCGTTATCATTGAGACATTTGGGTACTGGCGCTCACAGGAACTACTCACTACTACAGCAAGTCGACTGATACTGAATTTATTGAGGTTCAGTCAAGACTGTCCAACATTGTGCCCTGCTTGAACCGGGCTGAGAGGGGTGCGAGGATTCGGCGAACCTACCGGACCAACTCCACTAAAACAAAACTAGCACGTGGGACGCCACGGCTAGTTCCGGAGCACAGACAACACCGGAAGATAAGAGATTAAGAGCGCGCAATGCCCTAACTCCCGCGTGCTGACAGCCGCTTCGGCTCTCTCGTGCTGATAGCTGCACGCAACACTCCAGCCCCCCCGTACAGACAGCAGAATCAACGGGACTGGAGCTCAATACAAAGTTACACCAACGCCAAAGAAGGGGTAATGTACCATCTCTCTGCAAAGTGAGATACATTTTGCTTCTAATTATCCTCACTTAATAACCAATATAAGAGTTATAAGGAACATACAGACTAAGTAGCAATTCTCTGCGCATTCTCATTTATATGACTAGTGCTTTTTTATTTTTATTTCTATTTTTTAAACTTGGATCGTATTCTTTTATTTTATTTTTTCAATTTTTTCAACTTATTTATTTTTTTCATTCATTTATCCCACCATCGATGTCCTGATATATCTGTATTTTAATATATTATCCATTATTGATGTCAATATATGGGGGATTTTATTATATATTATATATTATATGTTTACAATACTAGTTAGATTTGACTACAATAAATAGAATTTTTTATTCTCAACTTGTTCATGATTGAATATTCAGTGAAGCCTCCTTGTATTTTTTCTTTCTCTTAGGTTCAGAAGAGACTGATGTCGTATCCTGGAAGGATATATAATTACCAAGCTGTATACAGCGAGCGTTCTCTGTCCCTCAGCTTGAAGGTGTACTAGGATGGTGCCTTTCCCCTGGGTGGTAATCTACCGCGCATCTTTTACACAGGCCATGTCCCTTGCCGCTCTGCGCTGTCACTATCCTCCACCTCGGTGTATGAGGCGCCATAGTTTGTGCATACTGCCAGACTGAGAGCAGGCATTATCCGGCAAGTGCAGGGACGCTGGTGCATGCGCTGTTTGGCTGTGGGGAGCTAGGACTAATGCAGCTGCATGAAAGCCAGCATGGAGGCCCAACATGGGAGCCCAGCGGTCATTGTGACAGGAAGTGTGGAGAAACTTCCCAGCAGATTCAAGCTGCAGGTGCAGTGTGCCAGACCGCTCAACCCTCTGCTTGTCAGAGTAAAGTATGGCTTGCCGGCCTGTGATGGCTTATCTCAAGTCTTATTGCCCTGCTGTTGTGACTGCTGGAGCTCAAAGGTACCTCTCTGGGGTTATCCCTTTGAAAAATGCTGTTATCTGCTCCTTACTGAGCCTGTCTGCTGAATTTGAAGGATCTGTCCTGTCAGTATTTATAGCTGCATAATGATCTCAGGCTCCAGTGTGGTCTGCAGAGGTAACCACTTGCCGGTCTCTGAAGGTTTTAAATTTCCTGTCAGTATTAGACTATAGAACCATGACTGTTTACAGAGTTAACCCTTTCTTGGTTGAAGGCTTAAACTCCTTTATGTCAGTATTATGTCTGCTTAATAGAGCTCAGAGTTATTCCTGAAGTGTTAACTCCTTCCTGTCTGTATGATATGTCTGCTTATAGAGCTCAGCACCAAGGCATTTTGGCAGGACCTTACTGGAGGATTAACTCCTTCCTGTCAGTATTATGTCTGCTTAAAAAGCACAGCACTGGTTTGAAGGCTTAAAACTCCTTCCTGTCTGTATTATGTCTGCCTATAGAGCTCAATCTGAGTTATACCTGAAGTTTTAACTCCTTCCTGTCTGTATTATGTCTGCCTATAGAGCTCAATCTGAGTTATACCTGAAGTTTAACTCCTCCTTCTGTATATGTCTCCTATAGAGCTCAATCTGAGTTATACCTGAAGTATTAACTCCTTCCTGTCTGTATTATTCTGCCTATAGAGCTCAATCTGAGTTATACCTGAAGTATCAACTCCTTCCTGTCTGTATTATGTCTGCTTATAGAGCTCAAACACCATTGCTGTTTGCAGAGATGAAGGTGTATGCAGACTTAACCACTACATATCTTTGAAGGAGTAACTCCTTTCTGTCCTAATTATGACACATACTGATGATATTTTCTCTTTCCTATAGATGCCTTCCTCTCAGCAGGAAAAGGAGAAGTAATACCAGGCCCAGATTATGTATCAGCTGAGATCAGCCTTTACCTGATGTGCTCACATTGCGTGTAGTATCTCCTGATGAGGTCTCCTCTGTCTGTTCTGCTCCAGGTTTTCTTGGTTTAAAAACAAACTAAACTATATTTGAGGAAATTTAAGCTACACATAAATATAAGAGGCAGTGGAAAGAGTCACATGATCCGTCTTCGCAGCCATTATCCTCTGAGGTCTCTGTGCATCTGAATCATCCGATGACTTAGACTCAGATGACCCAGAGGAGTTGTTGCTCCTTCAGAAGGTCAGATCACATGAACTTGTTAAATCTGTCAAAAGAGACCTTAGAGTCTAAAATAAAAAATAAATAAATAAATAAAAAAAATAAAATAAAATAAAATAAAATGTACAACATAAATCCACTACTGGGAGTCCACTACAAGTATTGGAATGCACGATATTGATAAAAATAAATAAAATTTAAAAATAGCCCCCCGAGGAATGTAGTCTGAACTTGGAGGTCTTCAATCAATGTGTCCAAAAGATAGAAATGCCAGACTTGGATGCCATGGCATCAACTGAATATGCAAAGCTAGGACAGTTCTGCTCTCTCCATCTGAAGAAGCAAGTATTGTCTACAGGTCTGTCTACTAGCAGGATGGCAAAACTGGAATAGGTATTCCCTACTCTTCCTCTAATCCCCAATATTGGAAGAAAAGTCAGAAGCAATTGCAATGCAGAGCATGGTTTTCCCTGGCATTGATAATGTGGGATCTTCTGGAAGCTTCCACTGCGGCCCAATCTTCTATCCCAGAGAGGAATTCTTCATCCCAATTTGAAGATGCTCCATCTAACGGCCTGGAGGCTGAGCTGCAAACCTTATTAGAGTTAGGCCTCTCCCCTGAGGTTATCAGCACAATTCTAGCCTCCAGAAGACCTGCAACTATTAAAACCGATCCGGAAGATCTTCAAGTCATGGTGTACCAGGCAATCTTGGCATCCGAAAGCTATAACCACTATTCTTCAGTTCTTGGAGGATGTCAGTAAAGTTATACCTGAAGTATCAACTCCTTCCTGTCTGTATTATTCTGCCTATAGAGCTCAATCTGAGTTATACCTGAAGTATCAACTCCTTCCTGTCTGTATTATGTCTGCTTATAGAGCTCAAACACCATTGCTGTTTGCAGAGATGAAGGTGTATGCAGACTTAACCACTACATATCTTTGAAGGAGTAACTCCTTTCTGTCCTAATTATGACACATACTGATGATATTTTCTCTTTCCTATAGATGCCTTCCTCTCAGCAGGAAAAGGAGAAGTAATACCAGGCCCAGATTATGTATCAGCTGAGATCAGCCTTTACCTGATGTGCTCACATTGCGTGTAGTATCTCCTGATGAGGTCTCCTCTGTCTGTTCTGCTCCAGGTTTTCTTGGTTTAAAAACAAACTAAACTATATTTGAGGAAATTTAAGCTACACATAAATATAAGGCAGTGGAAGAGCACATGATCGTC